>PVHP010015730.1:0-36998 GCA_004024765.1 Zapus hudsonius | reverse complement strand
TTTTTCTGGTGAGAAGTACGAGACATCAGAAATAAATGCAGCAACAAAATAATCTAGACTTATTGCCCTCTGCAGTTTGGTTTGTTTTCAGGGTCTTGGGCAATCTCAGCAAGTACTGTGCCATTGAACTATGTATCCAGCCCGGTACACATTCTTAAAAATAAAACAGACAAGAGTAAAATTAAAAATTAGCCCGGTCAGGGCTGTCCAACTCATGGCCTTTGGTTAGGAGAGCATACATGTGTTTATTTTTCCTGACACAGTGACACAGTGTTGTCTTCTACAAAGTTCAGTTGACAGCCATGCAAGTTATGATTTTGTTGGCCACATTTGTAGTTATCTACCAAGGGTTCATGTGCCCTCAGGCTGAACATTGAGCTCCTTGCATAGGAGTTTTCAAAAATTGGAAAATAGCCTCTGAGCTTAGAAAGGATTAGGTAGCTCTAAAAATTGCTGAATCTATCAAGGCCATGGGTACTTTTCAATGTTGGCACATTCCTTCACCCTTTGCTACCCAATTCCAAATCCTCTGAATGGAAGACCCATAGATAAGGGGCATTCCGAGTTGGGTAATGCCATTCCCTTTGGCTCTTTTCTTTTGGTAACACCAGCATATCCACCACTGAAGAGGGTATCTTGTTCTCAGCACATCTACACAAACACCTATTCAGCTTTCCATTACTTTAGTCTTTTCCCCTCAGAACCCTGCTGTCTCTGAGCCCTGCCACCCTGCACATTCCCTTCTGAAGACTACCACCAGATCCTCCCAAAATATCCTAGCACACCTTCAGTCCATTCTTTTTAAAATATTTATTTATTTATTTGCAAGCAGAGAGGGGGGGCACACAGGGCCTCTAGCCACTGCAAACTCAAATACATGCACCACTTTGTGCATCTGGCTTTATACGGGCACCGAGGAATCGAACTCAGGTCATTAGGGTTTACAGACAAACACCTTAACCACTGAACCATCTCTTCAGCCCCTTTGAGTACGTTCTTGCAAAGCTCTAGTGGGCTAATATCGCCACTAACCTGCCAGTTTAAAGATACCAACCAGGTATCCAGGTGTGAACTGGGACTAAACCTGAGTCTGTTATTCATGGTTCTTCACCCAACATGCCGAGTCTTTCATGGTCATATTTTCCCCCAATAAAACCGCTCCACTCTGTCAGGACATGATTAGTGTCTTAGACACCACTCGGCTCATTTCTATCTCCTTTATTGCTCAGGCCATGCCTTCTACGAGCTGAGCCAACATCTTGAGAAACCTGCTGTTCTATTTCAGCCCACATTAATCACTTTCCTCCCCTGAGTCAAGCAGCCATTCACTATCTGCAAAGGAAAAAACTATATAAAATGATGTGAGGAGTCATGGAGGATGACAGAGGAAGAAGGTCCTAACTAGGGAAAGACAGTTTTCAGTAGAAAACTGCTCATAGGAACTGCGCTCCACAAAGCCCCTTCAGCTCTTCACTGACAGGAGCGCATCGGCTCACCAAAGACCCTCTGTTTGTATGTGAGCTGAGCTCACTAGAGCCTGGCACGGCTGGGCATCTGGGCTTCAGTGACACTCAAGTACTTCATTAGGCTTCTACCAAAGGCCTTGACCTTGCTTATGAGTTCCCTATTCAGGACCCATCAGCAGAGAGAGGATTCCTCACTCTACCCATGTTCATTATGAAGCAGGGAAGGCCTCTCTTACCTGTGGCTCTTGAGGTCGGCTTGGGTTGGGGTTCATTCTGTTAAATTTCAGTCCAACCACCTCACTGGCTAGGCAATTAGGTGCAACGAAGAGCGAGTCCGCAGTGTGCATCTTCTCCCTTCGACTGCAATCTCAGAACAAAGTCTAACAAAGCCTATTGCCCCTGTCGATCACTCCATTTCTCCACCGCAGACACAACCACTGAGGATTTCAGTAACTCACAATCCTCGAGAAAGCCTGATTTTAAAGAGAGGGGAGATGTTTAAGAAAAAACTTTAAACCCCACAGATTTGTTTTTCTTACTTGGCCCAGACTTAAAAACAGAAAGAAAATTGTTATATAATGTGCCTTCATTATCACCAAACTACTCGCTTCCTCTCTTAAGTGTCAGTTTCCTCATGACAACCCTTGTCATTGGTGAGCAGAATGAGAGACAAAGATGTATATCCAACTCAGAGGCCAAAGCATGCTGAGGGTGTTCCAAAAGGCAAGTTCCAGCAGTGGTTCTGTTTTAGGCATCGCCAGTCACCTGGCAGGCCAATGGCTGGGCATCACTGCCAGGGCTGCTGATTCCATGGGTCTGGTGTAGGCCAGAATAAGTTGTCAGGATGGAACTACGAATGTGAGAATCTGTGATCTAAACCTGCCCATCCTGGGCTGCATTAGGATGGCCAGACAATGCTTTCAAAGAATATCAGAACCTATGTCAGCCTTCCAGCAATCTGCTTATGTAAGGTGTCCAGGTGAAGTTCTATGGTTTTACGTGTTCCAGATGGTTCTATTATGCAGCCATAGTTTATGATCCACTGCTAAATCCAGCTAATGAAACTTGTTCACCTGCATAGGAGATCAGTAAGAACACCTAAGGAACAAATCAGTGGGCAGATGCTTACTAGGCATCTATAACATGGACGATGTCTTTGAGACAGCATGGGGAATTGTAAAATATCACTGTTGTAGAAAGCCACAGGCTGCTGGGATGAATCTTCAAACCAGGCACAATTTGGGGAGGAAAGTATTTATTGAAACTACAGATTGAAAGGAAGTTCCGTTCACAGGTTCGAGCAGAGAGAAAAACCCATCACCTACACTACACACACAGAACAGGGAAAAGGAAGGAGGCAAAGGAAAGAATCTCTTCCCCTTTATACAGCCTTGGGGTGGGATCTTACAACCCTTCCCCAGACTTAATGGCTTCCTGAGTCTCTGGAATTTCCTTCCTGCATGGCCCACAAAGGAAAGAATGTGTACTTCCAGCTTCTTTGAGCTTCTTTATATCCTGCCCCTTGCTGAGAGGCTGCCTTCCTGTAAACATCCTCAGAGACCCAACCAAGATAGTTAAAAAGATCCAAGTTGACAAAAAGAAACCTAACCATCACAAATACCTAATCATCACACTCCAAGAGCACACACTCTGGGGCTGAGGAGATAGTTTAGTCAGTGAAATTCTTGCCTAGCAAGCATGAGGATATGAGTTTGAGGCCCAAAGCTCACCCACAAAGCAAAAGCCAGGCATGGTGACACATGCTTGTTATCACAGCTCTGAGGATATGGAGACAGGCAGAGTCCTGAAGCTCACTGGCCTAATTGGCTAGCCACAGGCCAATGAGAAACCCTGCCTCAAAAAGAGGGCCTTTTTGAAAGACATCACATATTCATGAACACTCAGATGTACCTGCACACACACACACACACACACACACACACACACACACACATAATTTCTGTGTGTATCTGTATCATTTGTTTTCATAATAGAAGATACTTTCATTATCCAGTTTGCAACTGAGGAATTGATGCATAGGAAAATGGGTTTTCTAGCCAAGATCATTGCTCCAATATTTGAACTTGCCTTATGTCCAAGTCCATGTTCCACAACCCCTCTGCCACATTGGCTCCCACTGGGGAAGTCAGGGGTGGAAAAGACCATGCTGCCTAGATCACCTCTCACTTCTCTTAATATTAGCTGAGGAAATTGTTTGAAATCCTGAAGCCCAGATCATGAGCAGCTATATTAGAAGGGACAGTCCTGGTGTTCATAATGAGCTGGTAAATTGTCAATAGCCAGCTCCCAGGGGGACAAAGCAAAATCCTTGATTCGTAGCATTTCTATGGTCTTTCAAGCTCCCAGTGTGACTGACTTCTAGCTACCACAGTGATGTCAGCTGGCCCACAGGGTTCTGAAATGCTTTAACCATCTGTCTAATAATGGATATGTAAGTTGATTCCTTATCTTTGCTACTGTCAATAATGCTGTGAGGAATATGGAAGTGGGGTGTGTCTTTGACATCTCCACAGTGGAACAGCCAGGCCTATGATAGTTCTATTTTCATTGTTTTTTTTTTTTTGAGATAACTCAATTTTGTCTTCCATAATGGATGTGCCATTTGCATGCTTACCAACTGGAAACAAGCATTCCCTTATCTCTCCATCCTTGCCAGGACTTCTCTTTTTTCTTTATGATAATAGCTGTTCTGTTATTGGTGTTTCCAAGTTCTTGGAAAACATGCATGTGTGTGTGTGCGTATGTGGGCACACACACACACACACACACACACGCACACGCACACACACACACACACACAAAGCAGCAAGAAACTTTATTAAGAATAAAGTGATAGTCCAGTTGTGGCTACACTGCCGAGAGGGGCAGCGGCCACTTGAGTGGGAAAGTACTCAAGGGCCCCAGTGTTGCCTGAGACTTGTTTACAAAGGAGGGTTCAGTTGTCAAGGGGTGTAGTTTGGGTGCTTCTCTGTTATGTAACCCTTTCTGTGCTGTGCTTGTCACACCCCAGGATGCATCAACTTTAATCATATGTATTCCCAGTGATGTATAGGCATAAAATGATAAATAGCACATTTTGCTTTATTGAGTGTACCCCCAAAACCATTGTAGGCTGCTATTCCAATTCCAGATATATCTAAAGCCATTTTTGAACATATTTGAATAGAAATTCATCACAATTAATGGTCACTAGAGAGGAGAAACCGATTTCTGTTTGGAGTGGGGTGGACATGCAGCTCGGTGTAAGAAAAGGGTCCCAGATGATCAGCAGGTTGCTTATGTGCATCGTGAGGAACAGGGTGTGTCACTGCCTGAGCCACCAGTGTCTCCGGTGGCTAATATACTGTTTTCTCTGATTTTCTGCCTCAGTTTTACCCTTGCATAATGCGATATTTCTTTGTACTTTTAATTTATATTTCCCTGAGTAATGAAAATGAGACATTTTCAAATCCTTGTTACTGTCTGTATATCTTCTTTTGTTCATTTTTTTGAGTTGTTTGTTTTCTTACCAGTGAGTTGAGCTCATTAAATGTTTGGGATATTAAATCCTCATTAGAGGAATAGGTGGCATTTTTTTTCTTCTTTAGACTGTCTCTTCACTCTCTTTACTGTTTCCTTTGCCAAGCAGAACTTTTTAGTCTAATGCAATTCTATCAGTCTCTTTTTATTGTGTTACTGATCCTTTTTGGAATCATATCCACAATAAAAGAAACAACGCCAGGCTGGAGAGATGGCTCAGTGGTCAAGGTGCTTTCCTGCAAGCCTAACGACCCAGGTTTGATTCCCCAGTACCCATGTAAAGCCAGATGCACAAAGTGTTGCATGCATCTGGAATTTTTTTTTGCCTGCAGTGACTGGTGGCCTGGAGACCTGGGTATGCCCATTCTCTCTCTCTCCTCTCTCTCTCTCTCTCTCTCTCTCTCTCTCTTTCTCTCTCTCTCTCTTTCTCTCTCTCTCTCTTGCTTACTCTTGCTCTCGCTCTTTTTCTTTCTGTCTCTCTTTTCTTGCAGATAAATAAATAAAATATTTTCTAAAAACAAAACCCAAAACTGTTGCCCAGACCTGTATCAACATGCTATACTTTCCTCAAGTAGTTTTTATAAAAGTGTTAGGTCTTGCATGAAAGCGTCTTTCTTTGGTATGAAACAAGGATCAGATTTCTGCATATGGATTCCAAGTTTCTCCAGCACCAATTTTTGTTTTGAAAGTGTACTGCTACTTAGCAGAGGCTTGCCTCAAGGTCCTCCTGCCTCTGCCCCAAGTGCTGGGATTATAGTCACGCACCGCAGTGCCAGTCATCCCATATCTTTATTAAAGAGACTAACGTTTTTATATTGTATGATCTTGACATCTTTCTCAATGAACATAACTGCTCTTTAGGGAATAGAAAGACACATTTTTAAGGCAGGAGAGATGGGTCTGTGAATAAAAGTGCTTGCATGAAGTATGAGCACCTAAATTCTGAACCCCCAGAACCCACATAAAAACCAGATGTTGTGGCAGGCACTTGAAATCCCAGACATTCCTATGGACAAGAAGAGTCAGTGATAGGAGAACCCACCAAGACTTGGGGCGTCACAACAGTGCTGAACAATGTGGAATCCTGCCTATGAGAGGATCCTGCCTATGCTACTATAGCAAAGGAGGTGGAAGGCAAGGCCTGACTTCCACGTGTGAGTCATGGCATGTGAGCACCAACATTCCGACACATGAACACACTTACAAATACCACACACCACACAACACAACGCACATACACACATATACACACACATACACACCACAAAAATAAATAGGCCCACTTCGGTTGCCACCCATGTATAATAACTAAATAAATAATTCCTTACCAATACTAAAAATTCCTGATTTTGTTTTGTTAAGCTTTATATTGTCTACAGAATAAAGCTTGTCCCCACAATAAACTATGTTTCCCATAAAATTTAGAACTTGGGTTGACTTGCCCTCTACTCACCACTTGAACATGGACCTGAACTTCCAAGAGTAAGGGATCTGAGTCATGAAAAGCAGAGGGGAGAAAGGGCTGGGCATGTGATCTCCACTAAAGCTCTTTTCCTCTTCTGAAATCCAGGAGCATTCCCCTCCCCACAGGTTATGATGAGAAAGAACCGAGAGAGTACAGTGAAACCTGCAGCCCAGTGAGAAGCATTCAATAAATTATGATTATCGGGGATTTAGAGACATGGCTCAGCAGTTAAAGGCACTTGCTTGCAAAGCTTGGCAGCATGGGTTCAATTCCCCAGTGCTTATGTAAAGCCAGATACACAAAATAGTACATGAGTCTGGAGTTTCTTTGCAGCAGCAAGAAATTGGCATGCCTAGGTGCATTCGATCTCTCTCTCTCTCTCTCTCTCTCTCTCTCCTCACAAATAAATAAATAAATAAATAAAAATTACAATTTTAAAACTTCTAATCATTGAAGTACAAAAATATATATGGAATCTTGAATAACAACTACCCTTTAAGAAGAGTTAAATTTCTTTGTTTGTTGGACAGTTTCGTGTATATATTGTACTTGGATCATACAGATTCCCCATCACCCTCTTTCATTCTTCTCACTCCTTCTGAACCCAACATTCTTTCCAATTTTACCAATGGACACTCCCCTGAAGAGAATGACACCTCCTCCCCTAACAAGTATTAACTACCACTCCTCAGGAAGGGTTATCACCTCCTGAGCTCTTCCTGCATCCATGAAGGAATGTTGACTGATCCTGTCCTGTGTAGGTTCTATGTAGATACTGACAACTATGAGTTCATGAGTTCAATGGCCATGTCGTGTCCAGATGGCAGAGATTTGCAACACTCCCAGGCACCCTCCAGATTTCACATTCTTTCTGCCCTCTCTTCCGCAATGCTCCCTGGGCCTTGGAAGCGATGATGTAGATGTCCTGTATAGGGTTCCTCTTCATCTATATCCTGCGTAGTATTTTCAAAAATGTTCTTTCTCCAAACTCTCAAGCTTCACATGTTCTAGCAGAGAATGAGGAAGGAGCACAGTTGGTCTGAACCTTGACCAAATATCAGAGATAGAAAATGAAGAACTCCTGAGACCCCATCCACCACTGACCAATTATCCTTCTGTGTACTCAATAAAGGTGTCTGATTAATACAACAGAATCCAACAGCAACAGACACACGTCCTGGTGACCTTCTTAATGTTTAGTGTAGTCAGACTCTAAGGCTGAGCCTTAAATTCACTTAGTCTTTCTCCTCTTTGGCTATGTCAACTTAACAACTACCTTCCCACTCTTAGATCTGTTCTAAAAGCCAGTGTGTTCACTGCTTCCTCATTCCTTTTTCCATTTCAAACCACATCCTACGTCTCTTTATACTCAATCATTAAAATAAGCCACGAGTCACACACAACTCCCTTCTAGCCAACTCATATTTATTTGAATGTCTTAAAATCAATAACATCTTTTAGTGGTCTTAGTCACTCAAGACCTTAAGGGTGACTTCAATTTAAAAGACCATCAATATGAGCTGAGATGATGTCCTGATGTCTAAATAATTAATCATGCTTGTGGCCATTGTCAACAGGAAGAATTCAGTTGTGGGGACATCCTATTGCAGTGGACTGGGCAGAGCCAGAAGTAGAAGTTGATGAAGACACAATGTCTTCGGTGAAAATACTCTATGTAAGGAATCTTATGCTGTCTACCACTGAAGAGATGATTGAAAAGGAATTCAACAACATTAAACCAGGTAGGACCTACACATAGAACTACTTTTGAAAACATAATTTAAAAGCACTTACGCTTCAGGTGACTTCCCATGACCTTTAAGAGAATAGATTTTATTTAGATCCTTCTCATAATTGATTGCAGATTATTTAAATGATTTTCTCATCAAGAAAATAAGGACATAGGGTTCTACAGTATTTAGTAACATGGCTTACATTCACTTGTATAATTATTTAATGTATACACAGTTCCTTCATCAAACTATGAATTCTTCTTTCTCATATAATTTCTTTTGTCCTCAGAGAGTCTGTGGGCCTGAGTACAAGAAATGCTAAGCAAATTTTCTGTTAGTGAATTCATGCCTCTTACCCACAGGTCTGATGCAGGCTTCTCCACCTCTTCACTATTGACTTTTCAGAACAGATAATCCTTTGTGGTAGCATCTGTCCAGAAGATTGCAGAATACTCAGTAGCACCCAAAGCCCCTTCCAAGTATATTCTAGAAGCAACCTCCAAGATCTAACAATCAAAAGTATCTGCAGATGTTTCACATGTGTCCTGAGGAGGTGTCAAACTTGCCCCTACCCTGTGTGACCCACTAATAGAATGGAATATACTTGTGGCTTTAGGTATATAACAAAGGAAGTGATGATCATGGGAAATTCATTTGGGTAAAAAGAAAGGGAAAAGAATAAAATGAAGGTATAAGGGGATAATTAGTTGCTACCCATCTTGCCAATAAAACCATTAAATTGACTCTCCACTTGTTTCTTCTCAATATGAGAAATACAACACTATCCCAGGGAAATCATGCCATAAAACAATGTACAAATGGTATTTTCCAAAATTAATTCAGGACATCAATTCTTCCCACAATCAGTAGGTAAGTGAGCCTCCTATTCATGTGTGTTTGCAACCACCAGTTTCTTCAAACAAAAGCGGATTTATTATAGGATCTAGAGTCGTTAGCCTTCTAGAATGCTTTGAAAGTCTCCAAGAACATAGAGAAGGTGCCTCATTTCTCAAATTTTCGGAACATGGATCTTTTTTAATGAACAAAAATCTTGTGGAATTAGTGTGTTCAGGAACATCCTCTGAGCAACAACACCCTGGGTTGATCATATGACATCTTCTCATGGCTGAAAACTTCATGGTCTCCTGGCAAGCTCTCTTGCTGTCTGTTTTAAACTCTAGGTGGAAATAATTTTACAAGTATAACAGAATGATAAGCTATGGTTTCCACTAAAGATCACTGGTAAGGATGTTATTTCCTCCTTTTAAAGATTCCTCCAAACATTTGTCTTCCCTCAGCCTCAGGAAGTCTGCCTTCACTGACGCAGAGTATTATGGTATGGCTTCATCCAACAGCTGTGAATCTGTAGCTAGTATAGAAACTGAAAACCATGTAGAGCTTCAGTGTGTGTGTGAGCGGGCACTTTCACATCACATGCTATTGATTCATCACTATGATCCTATAACCTAGTTTACATTCCTAGTTCCATTTATTCTCTCGACAAGAAAACCAGAGGCCAGAATAATTAAACATAGCTTGTCTACAGGTCATCACTGAAAAAGACACAATGTTTTCCATTTCAGCAAGCAGAATTCTAGAGCACACAAATGTATTCTCGTCTCAGACAGCATGTAACTGATGTGTGTGATTGGAGTGGAGCTGGAATTGTCTGACAACATTCCCTGCTCCCACTGTGTTTACTATGTCCATGGCGCTGGGCAAGAGCTGGTGTGGCTGAGCAATCCCTGGTCTTGGGGAGCTAACAGACAAGAAGAGTGGAGAGCCTGGACAAATGGAGGCCATCCTGACTAATCTGTTACTTCTCAATTACCAAATAAGCCATGGAGGGAGCCATGGTTGTCACCATATATGACCTTGAAGGGAATAGAGGCACTGAAGCTCGGTTAATCATATACCCCATGCTTCAAGGGCTCAGGTGCCTTTATTCAATTTTCTCAGTTTAGTTAGATAATTTTCTCTACAAAATTATTGTCATAAGAAGTCAAGGGCTGAACATGAAGAAGAGAGTGAAGATAACTATTGCAACATTTTTAAGTTATCCTTAGATGACAGGTCTGCCATTATTTCAAACCAAGGGAATTCATTCAGTACAATAGAAGCTCTAATTACCTTTGTGACCTTGAATGTGCAAGGATAGCTTAACATTGATAGGGAGAGAATGTTCTTCTCTTCTTATTCTTCCTTGGCTTAATGCCTCATCTCGTGTCACATCTGGGAGCTAAGAGTAAGTGAAGAAAACCTGACCTTTCAGGAGGTATTTAAGTCAGTAGAAACTCAATCTTCTAATGAGAATATTCAAATGACGGTTAGGCAAATTTCCATCTTACCTTCAACCACACAAAAAAAAGCTTATTTTGAAAATTGAGTAAGCAACTATATTTTTAAAGATAGCACTAAAGCATCTTAATATATTATTTTTTAATTCTACGTTACCATCAACATGTATAGCAGTACATAAAAATAAGATAGATTGTATTGTGGATTTTTATGCAAAGAACTAAACTTGGCAAATAATTATAAAAACACATCAATTAAACTATGAAAATCGGGCTGTAGAGATAACTCAGCAGTTGACACACTTGCCTGAAAAGACTAATGACCCGAGTTTGACTTTCTGGTACCCATGTAGAGCCAGATGCAAAGTGGTACAAGCACCTGGAATCTATTTGCAGTAGCTGGGGGCCCTGGTGCATCCATTCTCTCTCTGTCTCCTGTCTCTCTGCTTGCAAATAAATAAACAAAAATATTTTTTTTAAATATGAAAATCTGGGTTTGACAGATGGTGCTTGCTTACAAAGCCTGATGGCTCATGTTTGATTCCCCAGTACCCACATAAAGCCAGATGCACAAAATGCTGTATGAAACTGGAGTTTGTTTGCAGTAGAAAGAGACCCTGGTTTACTCAGTCTCTCTTTCTTTCTCTTTCTATCTCTCTCTCTCCTTGAAAAATAAATAAATAAAATGTAAGTTTAAAATTATAAAAATCTTTTCTCTACTCTCTCCCCTAATGCTTCACCACATTCTTGAAGTATCCTTATTAACAGTTTTGTTTCTAGATTTCCAGGTATCTGTATATATTGGTGTATTTGCATTTGTGTGCACTTATACATGTGTTCAATTGTTAAAGCATAAATAATTATATTGCGTAACTTTTAACAACAAACAATAGGTTATGGATGTTGCCATGTAATAAACATTACTCTACCGTACAGTTTCAACCTAGTGGGCATTAAATTGTTTCATTTTTCTGTTTCTACAGAGATTTCATTGATAGTCTTATTGATATTCTTATAGGCAACCCTATGCATATATATAAACAGACCTGTATAATACATTCTTCAAGGTAGAATTAGCAGATATATGCATATTTTCCAACCTTTACATATGACAGTATGGGAAATTATTTTAATTTATTTGCATGTAGAGAGAGACAGAGAAAGAGAAAATCAGAGAAAGAATCTGCACACCAGGGTCCCTAACCACTGCAAACGAATTCCAGATGCATGTGTCCCTTTATGCCTGTGGCTTTACATGGGTACTGGATAATTGAACTCAGTTTTCAGGTTTTGCAGGCAAGGGCCTTAACTGCTGAAACATCTCTCCAGCTCCAGAAATAACTTTTTATTTTAACAAGTATTGAAGAGGCTGAGGAGATGGCATACCAGTTAAAGGTGCTTGCTTGCAAAGCCTATCAGCCCAGGTCCAATGCCCCAGTATTTCTCACCTAAATCCAAGGTACACAGAGTGGCACATGTGTCTGGAATTTGTTTGCAGTAGACAGAAGCCCTGATGTACCTATTTTCTCTTCCCGTCTCTTCTCTCTCTTTAAATAATATTTATAAATAAATAAAAGAACATTAGACACGAGTATAGAACATTTGTTTCTCGATCCTAGCTCTGTGTTATGCAAACTATAAATCCTATTTACCTTGTCAGATCACAACATCCTGATATTTACTTAAAATTAAGCAAAGTAAAATTTTAAAATAATTAATGAAAGTCATTGCTTAAGTCTTTCCAATTCAAATTATTTTTTTTTGTATAATACAAAAGAGATCAGGTAGTTTCCTTGAAGGGATAGGTACAAAATTTCAATAGATAGTGATTTTACATATAGGTCAGTGTTGGTCATATAAAGATGACCAATAATTGAGTAAGTAATATTTACCATGTATATGATACTATTTTTATACTGATAAAAAGCAGAATAAGATGTCATTCCTACTTGTAAAGATCTTATAATCTAGGAATTAGAAGGAACACATCTATAAATAAATCATACAATAGATACAATTTTAAAACTGCAAACAAAATCTCCTAGTAAAAATATTGCATTTTAAATCTGGACGCACAAGAATCTTGAGGAGATCCTTACTCTCTTGGAAGCTAACTTCACTCTTGTCAGCACTGTCTCGAGTTTGCTAATGTTGCCACTCTGTCTGCAGGTGCCGTGGAAAGGGTGAAGAAAATTCGAGACTATGCTTTTGTGCATTTCAGTAACCGGGAAGATGCAGTTGAAGCGATGAAGGCTTTAAATGGAAAGGTAATGTGGGCAGAGGACAGATAGCCACAGTCCTTTTCAGACATCAGACAGGGAAGGATGGAAAGTACAGTGGAGAATGGAGAAATGGCTCCTTACCCAACCCTACCGCCCATTTCTTCTGATTTGGACAAGTCACTGGTCCTCAATTTTCTCATGAAGAAGGAAGGAGAGTAGATTATTTCAAGGTGTTTCCCCACATTCCAGTTTGCTCTCCTTACTCTACTTTTAATTCAGTATGCTAAGGATCAGTGGTCAGAAAAGATGTGAAAGTAGCTGTCATTCTGCCTCAGTGCTTGACCTTCCAAACATGGAGGCATAAAATCTCCGTCCTTCACCAGAATAGAGTCAGGAGGAAAACTAATTTCTGGAATTTACTATTGATTTGTCTATAGAAACCCATGTAATATTTATATCAATCCAATAAACACTAGAAATCTTCCATTGACCATTTATCTGCTAATAACATATTGGATGCAAAGCAAATCAAACCAAAGAGTTTGTCAAAGAGCTGAAGGTGTAGAGGGATAAAGCAACTACACAAACAGCACAGTCAGTTAAGTCTCATTAAAAGAAGCTTAAAAATATAAAGTTCAAGGGAAGAAGTAGGTCATAAAGAATCAGAGGAGTTCATGAGTATGAGCAGATAATGTGCAAAAAGCAATGAAAACAGAATACATTTTCAAAGGACAAGTCATGGACGTAAAGTCAGTCTTAGAGGCACGAGATTACAGCCAAGTGAGAGAAAATTGGAGAACAGCATATTTAGTTAGAATATAATATACACAGGGCCTTTTTACTCATTGAGTCTAGTATCCATCGGGGGTTCAGTAAAAATTACATAGCAAAGGAATTAATTATGGAAATGTGAGTGTCATAGTCAGCCACACACCACTGGGATGAATCTCCAAACCAGGCACAATTTATGGGAGGAAACGATTTATTCAAGCTACAGATCCAGGGGAAGTCCCATAAAAATGAAAGAGGCTGATCCTCTTTCACAGGTCCAAGCAGAGAGAAAATCCCAACACCACACACAGAACAGCAAACAGGCAGGAGGGCCAAGAAGAGAATTTTTTCCCCTTTATATAGCCTTACGGTGGGGTCTTGCAACCCTATCCCAGACTTAATGGCTTCCTGAGCCTCTGGAATTTCCTTCCTGCACTGCCCACACAGGAAAGGATATTTCCTAGCTTCTTTGAGCTTCCTTATATCCTGCCCCCTACTGAGAGGCTGCCTTCCTGAGACTCACCCAAGATAATTAAAAAGATCAAGTTGACAACAAAACCTAACCATCACAGTGAGTGAGAAGTAGCAGCTGGAGCTCACAATATTTGGGAGTACCAGGGGTTGGAGAATTAGCAATTCTGGGGTGGAATATATCAGAACTATGGAGCCCAGGTCTCTGGAAGTAATAGTAATGCACAACCCTCCACACTGGAGTTCTGGGTCTCATCACATAGGTCTTTGAGCAAGAGATGCAGTAAGCCTAAGGTGGCCTCAGAGAGGGAGCATTGCTGTCTCTCTCTCTCTCCCCACTCTATCAGGGCCCCTTATTGGCCAAAGCAACCCTAATAGAGAAGGCCCAGGTTCCCTAAAGAGGACCCCATGGAGAGTAGTCACCCAAGTAGAGGTCAGGCTAGATGTGGATGGGGACAATGGGAGCCCAGGACCCTCAGCACAGTGGAGTCTGGGCATCTGCATCCTCAGTTACCTTCCAACTGAGTCTCAGGGGAATAAGAAAGCACTGGATCTGCAGTAAAAAAAAAAAAGATGGTGAAGCCACAACTAATCAGTACTTAAATGCCTGCTTATCATGTAAAACATTATTTCTTCTTCATTGACTACTACACTTCATATTATAGAAATACTACTTGAAAACAATGTATAAGTTATCTTACACTGTGTGGAATTATTCCTGAGTACATATGCTGATTGCTGAGAGAAGCACAGCAATCATAAATTAAAGGCTAAATAATTACACTGGAGTAACTGCAGTGGAACTTATTCAAATTATCCCCAATTTTTGCAGCTAGATGTTTCTATATCAATGTTTACAAATACTCTGTATTTAAATACTTATATAAATAATTTAGTATTGCTGATACACATATTTTATGCTCATGTTTAAGTATAATATTATATGAGAAGACTAAAAACATGAGTTTTCTAAGCTTTTTAGAATTATTAATCACAACGAGACTTTTAAGTTTTTTGTAAACTACATAAATAATCACATTTATAATTCAGAGAGGTTAACCTAGTAAGGGTTGTTTTTTAAATTAAGTGGGGAAAGAAAAGTAATAGAAACCAGCTATGGAGCTCTTATTGTTACCAAATGACAAAATAAGAGCATGAAGTGAAGTGGGCCTGGAATTGAGGAGAGACTGGCACACATTCCCGTGGGAACACAAATCCACAGGGTCTATGTCCTGAGAAAAATGAAAAAATTCCCAGTCAATGTAAGTTTTCCACATAGAAGGCTGTGAAGAGGGTCAGAAAGAAAAGCACATTTGAAAGAAATGTGATGAATTTAACACTCGACATATTTATTAATTCATTCTGTGTTTATGAATGTTCATGATATGAAAGAAATCTTGTTGAACTTACATGTTACAGATTAAGAAGCTATTGTCCCTAGTTCTTAAAATTTCCAAACTAAATCACTAAATACTGGCTTTCAAATGCTCTTTCTATGGTATAGAAAGGCAAGAAAAGATGTGTTATAATAATAAACCTAGCTTTGCAATACAAATCATCCCATTAAAGCAAGCACCGATACAGAAATGTCTATAGAAAAAGACCTGCTTGAGTCTCTCATCTTCTTCAAAGCGGGACTAAGATATAAAGAATGTTATGTCTCAGGGTCATACCTTCTCTAATACTTGAAGTATCACTGTAAGATTGTTGAATACCAGATTCTGTCCGTCTATCCACTACATGTGACATTGCCCTTCCTACAACAAAATGGAGACAAAACTAGTGACAAATTCCTACTGAGGCTGAAAATGATGACTTTGAAAAGTAGTTTCTCTCCAGGTTTCAATCATCCAGGAATCACAGGTCAGTCATGAAATTAAAGGACAAGGTACCTACTCCATTACCGCTCATTCTGCTGGTATGAAAGAATAGACACAAAGAGGGAATAATTGAAAGCTAGGAACCATACAGCAATTATTTCACACCTAGAATGAAGCATGTTATTAAGGCTCAGCCACAACGAGTTGTTGGAATATCTGCTCATGTTGTTTTCTTCCTTGTTCTCTATAACAGGTACTGGATGGTTCATCCATTGAAGTGACATTAGCCAAACCAGTGGACAAGGACAGTTATGTTAGGTACACCCGGGGCACAGGTGGAAGGAACGCCATGCTACAAGGAGAATACACCTACTCTTTGGGGCACGTTTATGACCCCAGCACAGCCTACCTTGGAGCTCCTGTCTTCTACACCCCCCAGGCCTATGCAGCCATCCCCAGTCTTCACTTCCCAGCCAACAAAGGACATTTCAGCAACAGGGCCCTTATCCGAGCCCCTTCTATAAGAGGTAACACCAATCAGCTCTGGCCTTAGACTAACCCCATGATTCAAGTGATTGACAGTTCAGTAGCCTTAGACAAATTGGATGGGCCTATTGGGAGGAAAGGACTGGAAAATTGTTAAAAATCAAATGTTGTATCAATTTCTTTCACTCTATATGAGTCTGGTTTTCTTTTTCACATTGCAACTGGTTATCGGAAACATTTGGTCTGTGTGCATTTAGTATACAACTTAGATCTTTGCAAGGATACATACAATTTGCACTAACTACAACCTAGGTCCACAATCATTCTTCCTCACTATTAGACCACCACCTTGGCATAAAATGCTGTAGTATGGTCCAATGGTCACATAGTGAAAATGCTTTCAGGCCCACAAGCCCTTGCCGGTGACTTGATGGGACACAGATCACATTTCATCCTGTAACATAAGTGGGAGGTGTTCTCATCTACACTCTCTCACTCAAATATGTGTGTCACATCATTTTGGATATTGTTGTTGTTGTGTCTGCTTGTTTGCTATGTACCCATGCCGACGTCACACTTATAAGCCTCCTGCCTCCACCACCTTCTTGGGAATGCAGGAAAGCACTGTACCTGGTCACACGTGACACTTTTTAAAGGGCTGGCCTGGAGAGATGGCTCAGTGGTTAAGGCACTCGCCTTCAGTGCCTAAGGCCCTGGTTCAATTCCCCAGGACCCACATAAGCCAGACCCACAAGGTGGTGGCCCTGGTTCTCTCTCTCTCTCTCTCTCTCTCTCTCTCTCTCTCTCTCTCTCTCTCTCTCTCTCTCTCTCTCTGCTTGAAAATGAATAAATAAAATATTTTTAAAAGGCCAAACTTTTAAGGAAATTTACATTTTTAGTACATAGAAAACTAAATAAATTCCAAATAGAAAAACAAACTCAATCTAACTGCCATACCATAGTTTATGTTTGAATCCCGTACTAATTCTCAAATGTTTGAGAGCTAAGTTTATGCAATAAAGAAAACTTCCCTTTTCTCAAAAAAAGTTTTTCTCTGCTTTGTGGTGTCTTTCAACTTGATTGTTCAAAAGTCTAGCTTATGGCCGGGTGCTGGCCTGCTTTCCTCGGGTGATCCTTTTTGGGCTGTGTCAATGAACAGTGTGTTTAAACCTACTCTTGGGTTCACTTAGAAGCCAAGTGGCATGTCCAGATTACTGTGAACAGTTACTTTACTGTGTTTTACTCTTTTTCTGGAAAACTGAATTAAGCATCCTGGGACTTCTTCAAAAGCCCTAAAAGTTTCATACTCATAATAAAATCACCCTAAATTATAATGTAAAAGAAATAATCAAGAGTTTAATCAGAATAACATCTCCTTTTCAAAATAAATTACATCATAGATGGCTCAGTGAGTAAGAACATTGTCACACAGCATGAGAACCTGAGTTTGAACTCCAGCACCCTCATAAAAAGTCAGGTATGGACACATGCCTGTAACCCTACTACTGGGCAGGGGTGGAGATAGGAGTACCACTGGGGCTCAGTGCCCAGACTGTTTAGCTGAAAACCAGTATGAGCTCCAGACTCAGGGTAAGAACTTGTCTTAAATAAAGGAGCCAGAAAAACAATAGGGGAAGATCCCCAGCCTCTGCCATGTGCACACATGTCTGCACACATATGTGCATATACCACACACCCCACATACTATACACACATACCAAAAACTGTATATATACCTAAAATACATCATTAACCAATCCAGATATTTAAGTTGTAAACCAGTTGTGATGTAGAAAAAAAACTCTATTCTAAGAGAAAATAACACATAGTATAAAATAAGAAAGTAATCAATGAATAATATTCATGGATGAAGAGTAATCAATTTAATATTTTTTTTCTCTTTATGCCACCAATAGGAAATCATAGTAGCAATATGGTAAAACAAAAATCAAAAGGAATCGATGTATGAAACTCAATTGAAATTTAAGCCTCACACCGACAGATCATAATACCTAAGATGTTGAACTTAAAAATAGATGGTTTCTGGAAGTAAGAGGATCGCTGTGAGTTCCAGGCCACCCTGAGACTACCTAGGAAATTCCAGATCAGCATATTCTAGAGCAAGATCCTACCTCTTAACACCAAAACCAAAAAATAAATTCATTAATTACTAAAATGATTGTTTCTCCAAGTCACTATGGATGAGATCATTGAATTCATTCCTAACTCCCAGAAACAGTGCCATTCTCAATGACTGATTGCAACCCACTTGGTCATATAGTAGGCTGAGGATGTTGTATCGGTCACATTTCCATTCTCTGCTAATGTATAGAAAAATATTAGCAAGAGGTTAAATGAAGACAGCCATTGAAACTTTTCTCTCTGTAGCAAAATTTTAAATTGCATGGCATACCTTTCTTCTGTGGGAAGCTTCTTAGAAAGAGAACCTTACCCATGGTGAGACTTACGTGATATTGAGTTTCATTCCATTAGAATCCTCTTTTTCTACCCATCTTCAAGACAATAATCAATGTGACTTGGGCTAACTTTTCCATTACAGTAAGATTCAGGGTGATTTTCTGGTGGTTTGATTCAGTTTAATGCCTTCTTACATTCCTAGAAATTTACATGAATGTACCTGTAGGGGCTGCGGGAGTGAGAGGCCTGGGTGGCCGTGGATATTTGGCATACACAGGCCTGGGGCGTGGATATCAGGTCAAAGGAGACAAGAGAGAAGACAAACTCTATGACCTGTTACCTGGGATGGAGCTCACCCCAATGAATCCTGTCTCTTTAAAACCGCAAGGAATTAAACTGGCTCCACAGGTAGGTAATGTCAATCTAGAGAGTGTTTCTTCAGGTTGGGCCAGTGGCTAACTTTCAAATGACTTGATTTGCTCCTCACTTGAGCTATGATTTTGTTTCCTTTAGTAGATAAAGTGGTGATTATCATAATGTCAGCAGGGTCCTGAGCACAAAGTGCCACTGATACATCATAGGCATCATCTTTTTTTTTCTTTTTTATCATAGTCTTCCGAAATGCAATGAACCTAAGTGCTATGAAGACTTGTCCATCAGGGCTGGGCAGATTGCTTGCAAAGCCTGATGGCCAGATTCCCCATCACACAATGTGGCCCCTGGGTCTGGAGTTCATTTGCAGTGGTGAGAGGCCCTAGGATGTGCCTGATCTCCTCTCTCGCCTCATTCACATCAGTGAGGAGCTCACTCCCAAAACCTTAAAATAAAAAGGAATTGTCAATCAATATCTTTTAATTGAAAATAAAATGAAGTAAAGAGACTGATTCAGAATAAATGCTTGTTGAAGCAGGGAATGAAAGAAACTCACGGCAGGGAACCTAAATGGACCACTTAGGACATCTTTGCTTAGAAACCCGAGTTTAAGAGAAAGGGCCACCATGAAAACAAGGTGAAAGCCTGAACTGTGCCATCAGACATCAACTCAAATTCTTCTACAATACTCAGAATTTGGCGGTAAAATTCTGGTGACTTTTTATTGTTTTCATTTAATGGTTTTGTTTCCATGTTCATGCATGCGATTGTGGCTTTTATTAGTGGGAATTAAAATTTTAAAAGGTTTCTTCAATATGGAAACAATATCACATTTGAAAAAAAAAACACAAAGCAGAATCAAAGTCCATGAGTATGAAGCATAGGCTGATTTCTGAGGGGCCACTTGGGCTGAATCAGCAGAATTTGTGTCCTGTGAAGGGAGCACCCCTGCTCTCGTCCTAAGATACAGGCTCCAATCTAAAGAAGCAGCCCCTTAGGGTTATACCCAAGGAGGAAATTTAGCATCTAAAAACTTGACTTGAAAATATGTGTGCTTGTGTGTGTGTGTGTGTGTGTGTGTGTGTGTGTGTGTGTGTGTGTGTGTGTGGATGGTGTGTTATTAATGATTTTCTTTTATCTACATCTAAATAATGTTTCTGCTAACTTTGCCAAGGAAATTAGAGAGAGAGAGAGAGAGAGAGAGAGAGAGAGAGAGAGAGAGAGAGAGAGAGAGAGACCTATTACAATAGTAAATTCTAATTATTTCTTTCAAAGCCAACATTTAAGGGGTTGGGGAGATAGCCCAGCAGATAAAAGCACTCCTTGCACAATCATGAAGGGGCCTGGCTCACCCTGAGTTCACTTCTCCAGCACCCATGTAAACAGCTGGACATGGCCAGATCCTCCTGTAACACTTGTGCTATGAGGAGGAGAGAAATAAGTATCCCTGGGGCCCACTGCTCAGCCAGTCTGACCAAAAACAGAAGCTCTGGGTTCAGTGAGTCTTCATGAGAAGTGAGAGAGAGAAGACATGGAACATTCTCCTCCAGCCGCACACATGTGTGCACAGGGTGCACTCATCTGCATACACCTCCCACACACATGCAAAAATTAGTGGGCTTTTAAAATGTACTGTGTATTGTATTAGACTGTAGAGATGTTAAAATGAGTCTAACAAAATTTCTGCTCTCAAAAATTACATGGCAAACCAGTTGGGTAATGCTAGCACACAGACAGAGAATTAGAATGGAAACAGGAAGACAGACGGAAGGATGGAACTTCTCAGCAAATGCAAAAGCTACTCAATTACCTCTGCCAGGTCAAAGCCCCAAATAATCAACTTAAATTAATAAGACATCTATAGCTCTTTTAAGAAGAATTTCTGAATGATAAACATGAATTTTATTTAATCATTCTGAGCGCCTCTATAGCATGAACAGGAATCTGTTTTGTGCATTACACTCGGGTTAAAAGTTGGTCATGTTTTCTTGATATTAATCAGTGACCAACCATTTCCATCCCCTAATGGAAGTTATTAATGGTCTCTGAATTTTTACAACGTTAGCTCAGAAACTGAAGACCATGCCACCCCCAGCCAACACCCAGGGAGCCTAAGGGATCCCCCAGTGAGTGACAAACCTCCACCAGAAGTGCAGGGCTCAGACCTGCCCTGCAGGCCATCAGCTCAGCCAGTAACTCACCTGGCCTAACTGCCAGCAAAAGGGGATTATTGCTCAGGAGCTTTGAGGGATACTTGGGTGTAATGACAGAAGATGCTACACGGGAGATTTTTAATTATTGAGAAAATAAGGGCAATCTACAAACTAGTAAAGTGGGAAATGGCACGGCCATGGCTGCTGTATTAAGGTTTGAGCAAAGGAGACAAGAAGATCCAGAGACCTGTCCTAGGACATTGTTCTGTCCCATGGAGGGACCATCTCAGGCTTAAGTTCTGTCCTACAACAATACACTGAACTGCCGAGAAGGGCAGCATCTGGTCCTCCGGACTGCCAGAACTGGGTTTGGGATGAAGAAAACATGAAAGCTCTTTAGAAAATAGGTAGTTTGGGTAGTTACAGAAGAAAAAGAAAACACATGGAAAGATAATCATAAAAACAGTCAAGAGTGGTATATTTCCAAGTAAATAAAAACATTGCAACTGAAATACCTATCTATTAGCTATCTATTATCAGTAAGTGCTAAGCCAGAAGTCCTCTTTTATGTTTTTGAAAATGTGAGGTCACAACCCTATGACAAATGTCATAAAATAAAAATGCATGCTTGTGTTATCTCCCCTCAGCCTCTATGAACAGAGTACTGTAGGATAATAATTAGTATATCCATCCAAATTGTGCTAAAGCATTTGTTTTGAATGGAATAAATACAAAAAATGATAAAATTAAGATTTGGTTTAAAATTCTATGTATACCTAATGTACTAAGCTAAAACCATTAGGGCAAATGGTGTGAAGGTGATGTTATGAACTAATGGACATAAAAGTTTAAATGGAATTCAAATGGAGTTCAACTTAAATTTTATGAGTCATTAAACCATGCGGCATTTTATATCTGCTATTTGTTTAAACTGAAGATCAGAGTTTAGAATCTGGAAACTAGAGAAATCATGCAAATGTGGCATTTGAGGGAGAAATCATTTGTTTAACTCTTGTAGATATTAGAAGAAATTTGTCAAAAAAATAACTGGGGACAGCCAGTGTACCAGCTGCATTCTGCCATTGGACAAGACCAGAGACAGTTGTTTTTATACAAAGTAACAATCCCTGCACTGGCCAACCAGAACCCTGCCATGTGAGTAACTTCTCCAAACCCCCAGGCACTTAGATCTAGAACACAGCTAACTTCATCAGCAGCCAAACGATACCCTCAAGTCTGTAATTAAATCAAAATATTAGGATGTACAGTTGGTACCAACGTGCCAGCCATGAAAGTGGCATCTTAAAGTTCCACCATTTCATCTATATAGTGAAGACTATAGAACACTAGTGGAAAATGGTAGGTAATATTAGAGATCATACAATTAAAAACTAAACACACACACATACATATCCAATTCTTTTGTCTGTGTAATATTTAAGTTGAGCCACATGAAGTTGCCATGTTTTGACATAACACTATCCTCCATCATTTAAATTTTGGAACAAAGTTCTGACCTCTAGGCTATGATGCATCTATGTATATTTAGGACCATGTATACCTTAGAAAAGCCACATATGAATCCCAAGTCTGCTCAGGAATGCTATCAAGCACTGAGGTCCTAGATCAGTTCACAAATATGCCTATGTGTACCTATATGTATATGTACATCTTTTAATAGTAAACAGAATGAAAATTACCAATACCACGACCCATCATCCAATTGTCTTACAATGCCAACAGTGCCTTTGGTTTTCACCTAACCTGGTACACAAATTTCAGAATAATTAACCTCTCTGACTGTGCTTTCCAGCCACCCTTTCACCCCTCCAAAACTAAGTGCTTATGTGGACGAAGCAAAGACATACGCAGCAGAGCATACCCTGCAGACACTAGGCATCCCCACTGATGGAGGAGACGCCGGGACCACGGCAGGTGTAGCCACATCCACTACCATTTTTCCAGGTAGGAAAAACTCAATTCTGCCAATATTGGAGAGCTGCAGAAATCGTTCAGGAATCTCTTCTTTGGATCAACTGCACCTACAATACTTCCAACTTGTACCATCTGTGAACAAGAAAGAATTTGCCTGTTGAGTGAACCATTAAGCATTAGACAGGAAAATGGAAGAAGAGCTAGAGACGTTGGTTCTGGTCTCACCTCAGCTTTAAGCAGATGCTTGATCTTAAATGAGTTTTGGCTTCTCATGAGAGACCTTGGCACCATCATCTGTCAATGGATGGTATTGATTTCACCTGTTGCTGTGAGCTGCATACACACCTAGGTGCTCAGAAGCTCTAGGCTACCTCAATCATGTTCATGACGCCTGAGTTAGACTAGATCGTAATCACAATATACAGATGAAGAAACCAGGTCTGGAAAGATGAAGTCATTCAGCCAGTTGCTGTGATTGCTTGTAAAAGAGCAGGTTTGCTATATAGCCGGGGCTAGCCTCAAACTCAGCTTCTTCCTGCCTCAATCTCCAGGAAGCTAAGATTATAGTCACTTCCCATGCCCAGTCTGGCAATTAGCTTTTAGGCAATCCTTGAGTTTCCACTCCTCTGTAACCTTCCATCTATTTTAATACTATGCTTTCTGAAATAGATATGTGGATCAATTCAATTGAATAATTTTTAAAAATGATGTTTTTGATACATGAATAGTCAGGGCTACATTTATTGGTTTACTAATTGTGGTCTGCTGGTTGTTTAACATAAAACCTATCCATAGATTAACAAATTTTCATGGGTCATATTTTAAAAACTTTCCATTTATAATTTATCCGACACAAAGACTAATTATTTTAAAATGCATCCTATGGGAATGGGCAAGAAAGTTCTTTCAGGACTGTTTCCTTAGCAGCTAGTATATTCTTTTTAGTAATAAAATTTTATTTCTTGGGTAGAAATTTGTCATTCTGGATTGTAATTATGTCAGCATATCCCACATATTCCCAAACTAGATTTTCTGCTCTAACTATAATTATGACATTCCTATTGAGTCTTACATTGACCATCTGTAGATATGAGAATTTCTGTATTCTTCACATCTACAACACCCAGGATGACTCTCATTTTTTCTTATTTCTCAAAAAAATACTGATTATTTCTTCCATACTGGAAAGTAAAGCTCTAGCTTTTTTTTTTGCTTCATATATGAATGCAAATTTATTCTAGTTTTGTTTCTTTGTATTAACTGAGAGATGCTCTGGGGTAACACTCACATTCAGGTAGAGGACATCCCTGGCAGTGCAGGGGCCCAGCCTCAGTGCACACGTGCCTATCCATATGTGGGCTTTATACCTGCCCCTCTTCTCAGGTCATAGAGGAGTTGAGATTCTGTCTAACCAAGAGCTATACCCAAAGATAGCTTAAAATTTAAACAAAAATGCTTTTACAGTAATAGGTGGGAAAAAACAAATGAAAACTTTACAGGCTTTCGCTACAAGTACACAGTCTCTACTCATCCTGCTAGTGTAGAAGCAATGGTTTTTAGTTGTTTTTTAAGTGTAGGGTTTTAGGCAGGCAAGGGGTTACAGTATTAACAGACCCATGGAGTCCTCCACCACCATGCCTGCCAAATTCCTCAATGGTCTCTGTTTCTTTGTAAATGCTGAGGTCCTCTGAGAAAGTCCTATTCTGTTTTTCAGCAGCTCAGCTTCTCTCTCTCTCTCTCTCTCTCTCTCTCTCTCTCTCTCTCTCTCTCTCTCTCTCTCTCTCTGGCTCTCTCTGGCTCTCTTTCTCTCTCTGTTTCTCTCTCTCTTTCTCCTTTACTCTCTAGTGTGAGGTGATATTGACACAGGTGACAGATGGTTCCCACTGGAGAATCACTGTCTTCAGCTTTTCAAATGCCACTTAACCATTGGAGTCCACGTACTTTGTTCCCTCAGGGCACATTTTCAGCAAATATATTTTTGTTGAATTTTAATCAATATTGCTAAGAGAAGACAGTGTGCCAAAATAAGCAACTCCAAATTCCTTTTTTAAAGTTTTCTTTTTCTGCTTCCTCCTCCAGGATACGCTGTCCCCAGTGCCACCGCTCCTGTGTCTGCAGCCCAGCTCAAGCAGGCTGTGACCCTTGGACAAGATTTAGCAGCATATACAGCCTATGAGGTTTACCCTACTTTTGCAGTCACTGCCCGAGGGGATGGATATGGAGCCTTCTGAAGATACCATTCTTTTAATTTAAGAGCAAACCACACAGAACTCTTCAAAGAAGAAACAAAACTATCACAAGTTCCCCTAAGATTGAGTCAGACCTTTTCCAAAGCAACACTGCATAGCGTTCTCATTGTAGAATAATGAAATGTGAATGTTATTTCTCAATGAAATCAAATGCTACTTAACAGAAAGCTGAAGTCACTGGCCCCAAAAGTTGTTCTTTCGACAACTAACTATGTGTTCTGTGTGGTGTGGGAGTTGGTTACAAGCCCTCACATAGTAGAGAAAGATCTGGCAGGAAAGAGCTGGGGATAAGCAGACCTGAGAAGTCAGTAACAAGGAATAGCTGACTAAATTTGAGTCTCAACACCTGGCTCATAGCTGCTTTGTGACGGACAAGCAAAAGGAAAGGAACAGGGCGCTTTGCAGGATGCCTTCCCCTTTGCCCAGTGTGGGCCATGTTCGAAGACCTGAGCTCAGGAAAACGAGACCATAGATTTAGCATCCCTTTCCTCTGGTGACTTTGTATCAGTGTCGTGTATCTTCCTTACAGCCTCTGAGGACTTCCTAGAAGTGGAGATGATCCAAGTCCTATGTTTATCCAACTCATTAGCCAACACTCTTGTCCTTTAAGAGACCTATCCTACCCCCGGGGTGTTCATATCACAATGCCAGCAGAGTGCAAAAATGAGAAACAATGGGTTTTTTCACATTTTAAATTTTGGCTTGTTCATACTAATTTATTTTCATCTTGGATTCATTTTTGCTTTTATCTGATCCTGTAAAGTAAATCCTATCTGCATAATATCACTTATGATAGTGTCCAATGCAACAATTTGCCCCAAAAATCATTTCAAAGAGAGACGTGAAGTTTTTTTGGGTTTCGTTTTGCCTTTGTTGTTCTAAGAAAGGATCTCACTGTGCAGCCCAGGCTGGCTCTGAACTGGTGATTCTCCTGCTTCAGCCTCCCAAGTGCTGGCTGTACAGATGTGCACCACCACACCTGGCTCCAGACACATCTATTAACATGAGGTTAGCTTTGAATTCTCTATCCTGCTTATTTTACATTTTCCATGAATATTTTCCTCCCCCCTTTTTTTAATTTATTTGAAAGAAATTTAGGCAGATGAACATAGCTGAGTCTTTTGTCTTAAAACTATCACAGGAAAATCACTTCCATAACTGCTGATCAGAAACTGTTTCTTAAGATGATCAGTAAGGGTGTCATTTGCCACAATCTTTATGATGTAATTTTGAGTCTTGGGAACTTCTGATGGTGATGTAGTAGGAAGGAGTTGAAAACTAGGAATGGCGGTGAAAATGAAACAATACTTTCCTTCTATGTTTATAAAGGATTCCAGCGTTCATGACAGAAATGACCAAATCCAGTGCAGAATAGTAATGCCACTTTCGTCTCAATGATTTCACAAAGACAGCACTAGAATTTCCATTCAAAACATCCTTTGGCCCTTGTAAAATTCTTGAGAACTCAAGGGAAAACAAACCGAAATGCAGAAAATGTTGTCAACTCCTTAATGGAATTTGTTAATCCAAAAGTAAAGCCAGATTCGCATCCAAGTTGGTAAATTTCAATCACGGTTGAAAGTCTTGATACCTTTCCATTCTCCAGGTAACATTGCAAAGGGCTCTGAAACTTCTGACTTACACAGAGCCTCTCAGACTGCCATATCCCTAAGCACAGAAGCTCCCAAACTTGGCTGAATGTTTAAAATAGCTGCTAAGGCCAAGGTCACACCCCAAGCCAATTACATCAGAATGTCTTAGAGTGGAGACCTGACATGAGTATTTTTTATTTTTTTAAGATTCTTAGGTAATTCAGTATGCAACTGAGTTTGGGAACTGCAACATTATTTCCTCTGTACCTCTTGAGTTCTTTCTTTACAATTTTGCTTTTGCCAGCTACAAGAATACATGAAACAATATCTAAAAATGGACAAATATTTTTACTTACGCTTAACTCATAAACAGTACAAATTTGAAGATAAGTCATTTTGGCTTCAAACTAACTCTTAAGCCAAACTCTAAAAATGAAAAAGTAAAAAATGGCCCTTGAAGCAATTCTTCTATCGAAATTTCCATTCCCTACAGAATGCTTTCATTCGCACAGAAAATAATTCCGGTGATTAGCAATCCTTTGGGCAGGCAAATTTCTCCTCAGCTTAAACAAAAAAAACACTTCAAATTCCAAGACCAAAAAATTTTAATATCCTTACAAACTTTGAAAATAAATAACCAAGAGCAGTTCAGACGATGCACAATAGAAGAACTGATGGTGAAACATTTTAAATTCATTCCTTACTCAATACAAAACTCTTATGAGAAAATCATTACTCTGGATAATGCCATCATAACTTTCTTAAAAGATTAACAATGAAAATCTAAACACTATTTAAAAAACAAAATCCTAGCCAGGTGCAGTGGCACACAGAGGATCACTGTGAGTTAGGGACCAGCTTTGGGCTGAGCATTAACCCTACCTGGTGGGGGAGGGGGAACTAAAGTATTACAGAAGTATTACAGAAGTATTACAGAAATTTCAGCTGGAACACCACATCACTATGTTGGAGATAAAAAGCACAAGTATTTATGTCATTTGACTTCCTGGTACTGGTTGTTATACTAGTGAGTAGATGTGGGTTTGATATTTTATTTTATTGCTGATATTTTACTTCATTTTAGTAATATCTACAAAAGATTTGAATTCCACTAAATCTATTCATAAAAAGTTCAGTGTGTCTGCACTGCTAGACCAAATGCCTGTATGATGAGTTTGAAACTATAAAACAAAATGTGCTTTAAAAACAAGTTTTCTCTGTTCACCCCAGGCTGACCCCAAACTATTGATCCTCCTGTCCCTGCCTCCCAAGTCATAGGGAAAGGAGCACATCAGAATGTCACTCCTAAAGAAGAGTGTTTAAAAGATCAAGTATGGAACCAAAGGTTAGTTTTGCTTAATGTTTATATTTTAGACTTAAGAAATTATCATGAATTTAACACCTTCATGCCTTCTGCTTCCTTATCCATTTTTTTCTATTTAATTGTTTAGTTCTTAAGAATATTCCTTACTAAACTTCTACTTAAAAATTTTTAATTAGCAGACCAACCAAATGATAACAAAGTATCCAAACACTCATTTGACAATGAAAAGTTTACTGATAATTAAAATCAGCCTGTTACCTAGACAGGAAGAAATGGAGCAGTGAAATTGGATATCCTTTTGCTTTACCTATAAACTGCTATCTTTTCTGGAATTGCTGCTCTTCTATCCCATGCCCTTAGTGTATAAAAAAAGATCACTTTCAACTGCAACAAACTGAAATTCTCCTAGACAAACCAGTTACCTCCAGTCAACCCAGTACCCCACCAAACCACAGGCATCTGGGAAACAGCACCCAAAATGGTGCCAGAAAACTACCTCATTTAAAGAAGACCGTGACTTCATAAAAACAATCTACGAAGAGGGTCTTAAGTTAAATACACTTAGTTTTTGTTTTTACTTCAAAGTCTTTGAAAATTTAGTCACATAGTTTGGCAAAATATTTTAGCAATATAATTTTCAATTTATATAAATTTTCAGCATGTCTAACATTTCAAATGAATCTTCTTTAATTCTTTCTTGGAAAACTGAACCACAACTCCAATCCATGTAGGTAGGGAGATTTTCCCAGGTGTCACTGACAGAATGAGGGCAAACAAACAAAGCTACCATTTGGGGTAAATTGTCTTTAAATTCAATGTTATGCTGTTTGTTAAAACTTCAGCCCTATTCACAAGGTGCCCAGTATTCACATTAGGTCATCATCATTTATTTATCATCTCTTGGGATTCATATGAAAATCCTCTTGGGGAGAAATCTGTTTAAACACTAACCTGCAGGCTTGGCATTTTTTTTAAATATATATTTTATTTATCCATTTTCAAGCAGAGAGAGAGAGAGAGAGAGAGAGAGAGAGAGAGAGAGAGAGAAAGATTGAGAGCACACCAGGGCCACAACCCTGTGTGTGGCTTATGTGGGTCCTGGGGAATTGAACCAGGGGCCCTAGGCACTGGAGGCAAGTGCCTCAACCACTGAGCCATCTCTCCAGCCCTTGGCACCTTTTATATTTGAAAGATACACTTTTACAGATTATAGCTTATCCTATTAAACATATAACTAAGTTTAAGATACAGTATAATAAGGAACTCTGTCATTGATACTCTTAAAATACTTACAGTATACATGAATTTTTATAAACTTACTGGACAACAGAGAGAAACAAGGTAGCAAACATTCCTGTTTGGCATGTCATCATCATCCACTGGGTTTAACCAATTCCAACCCAATGATGAAGCTCTATTTCATTCTAGTAGCATTTTGGAAATGCCCTGAATTTTACTAGAATTTATTCATAGAGTGTACCCACCAGGCCTGATCTGCCAACATTAGAAGGAAGCAAAGCAAGACATGTTATTATGTAAAGACTGTTAAAAAGTATACTTTTTATTAGTCCCATATCCTTTTTATTTATGAAGTAAAATATTAATTATCTTATTAAATAATAAGTTAGTATAGAAATCTATTTGCCCTCAAACAGCCAATATTTTGAAAAGTCAGATTTTCCTCACAATGTTTACATAGAAAACAGAATTCAGCCATGTATATCTTGAACACATAGACTCATTTATGGGAGACCATATACTTCTGCTCAGATTTATAGTAAATCCTTTTTTAAGAAAAAGGGGAAACCTTATATTGTAGCTAATAATGAAAAGAAATTCATAAACAACCTAAAATATAATTTGCAAACCAAAAGACTTCATTCATTTAAACATTCCTGGAATACAATAGGAAATACTGTAATACCTCTCCCAACAACCTCTCTCTGTTTTAAGGGAGAAAAACCAAGAAAAAGAAGATGCCTTGTCTTTTCTCATATGACACTTTGTCTAATGCAATGGGAGAAACATCAGTTTTTAAAGCAAGCCACAAGAACTTGTCGGAGTCTGAAGCATATTATCCATACCCAGGATTTTCCAACATTTTTATTTGATGACAACGCATCCTGGTTTGGCAGGACATCCTTACTTAAGACTGTGGCCCTACCATAATGCTGCCAGTGACCCCTCTTACTCACAGATGTCACCCTGGTTAGACAACCAATTAGACAGTGTCTTCCCCTATGTGTGTGCTGGGGTTTTCGTTGGTTTGGTTGGCTAGTTGGTTTAGTTTGGCTTCTGATCTGGGAGTGTGTTATCGTAGAATTGCAGAACCGTGTGCCTCTCCAGAGCAGACACAACTTAAACTAAAGGGGTCAGCTGTTTACTGAATGTGGCAGGGTCATGGTGAGTCCATCACGGTCTCTACCAAGTCACCTTGGACAGCACCTGACCTAGCTCTCCTCTTCCCAGCCTGGTCTAGTTTTGTTTTTCTCTTCATTCTTCCCTGAACTGAGAGCCCTGAGTTTCTCCTTCATTTGGTAGAATAAGTAGCCACCAGGCCAGATTTAGCCAGTGACAGGATGGAAGATAGCTCCTTGGGATTTTTGTTTAGCTTATCAAGATCCACAGAGCATTAGGAGAGTCTCAGACGATTTTCTGGTTCTTTTGGTTGAATTAAGCTATTCATACCCCCAAACTGGAAAGAACATTCTATATAAACCTTTACATTTTACCCTTTTCCCTTCTGTTTCACAAATTTTCCCAAACAGAAATTCCTTCACATTTAACCTTATTATTTTGGTTACTGGTTAACTATTCTTCATCAAAATTCCTCACCTCATCCCATACAATGCTTTTATTGTTTTCAGTTGAAAAGAGAATCAGGTCATTTTTCCTTTTTACAAAGTCTTTACCCTTCCTTCGTTCTCTTCCCAAATGTTGAGAATGAACCAAATTTCACAAGTTGCATTGCTATCGATTGTCAATAGCGTGTGCCACCAGCCCTTGTTTACAGTAGTGAATGAGAACACATATATTTCACATCCATCTCCTCACTGGGGCACAAAAGCCAGTGGTCCATTCTGCACTTCTCAAAATTGAACAGAAAGCTTCATCAGCTGGTAGGTTTTGGGAAAATCTCCAAAAGTACACCAATTCCATTCTAAACTAATTTTCCATTACCATCGCCAAACATGACTTGTTATTGTTAAAGTCAAATCAAGTATTTTCTCCCAAAAGAAATATATTTTTAAAAACTACGCAAAAATAAGAGATTTAAAATAAGCTTTAAGACATTCACTTGAGGGACTCACATACTGATCCATGATGTTAGTGAAGGGAGCCATCCTTATTTACTTGAAAACGTTCTGGTCACTATTTCTGTTTTCTAAATATGCTTGTGTTTGTGAAATTCCAAAATCCATTTGATAAGATTTGGTCAAAACTATATATTTTGGAAACAAATATATTCACAATCATTGAAACTTGTCATTTTTCTATTGCAATTCCTAAGAGATATTTGAGCTCCAAAACTGCAAATATGTCTACTTAAATCTGTCATCATTGTTTTCGCTTAAATGTTTAATTTAATTATAGGTATTTTTAGTTGTATTCCTTGATACAATTCTCAATTTCTTTCTCTCTTTTTTTAGTTGTTGTGACAGCAATATAGCCAGATATGGTTATCCCTTATCTCTTCAAGAAAAAAAAAAAACAAGCTGTCAACAAAATACATTTTTGATTTTTGGTTGTTAAAACAATCTCATGCTTATTTTCACTTTCATTTTTTATTTATGTAAAGTTAGCTGAGGTAATAACAGGAAGATATAAAAAACAGTATTAAAGAGTGTGCATGAAGCACTTATTTTTGTACTTTGAGTACAATGTTTTATAGAACTCTATGATGTAGTAAGTAAACTATGATATAGTAAGTAAAATTATACTCTTCAGTTATTGGGGAAGTAATAGCTTTGAGAGATAAATTGGGCACCTTAGAATTATAAATCAAGTGAAATAAGGAACAATGTAATATTTTATAATTTCAGGATAGTGAAATGGATTTAATTGAATTTCCAAATATCAAAATAAAGTTTCATAAATGATCAATATGAGTTGCTAATTTTTTCTTATTTCCTGAAAACTCAAGTTTTCTTTTGTCATTAAATATCTGGATATTAGTAATATGCCATTACAATGTGCTTTTGATGACCTTTCAGCATTCCATTTTTATATAATTTCTTTCTGGTTCATCTTCTGATAGTAAATGTACTAATTTAGTGTTTTATTTCCAATCAATAAAGAAAATAAGAGAAATGTCCAGAAACTAAAAAGGAAAAGAAAAGAGTCCTCCAGACAGGTATCTGTGCTCCGAAGCCAGCCCGTGCCTGGGAACATCTGTTGATCACTGAGGAACAGCACGAGACATCGGCAAACTGTCCCTCCAGGACCAAATCCTGTTGTTTGTTGGTCCCTGAGATAAAAATGGTTCTTGTGAACATAAAGGACTTAGCTAAGAATTTTTTTTACATTCCTAAAAGGTTGTTTGAAAAGGAAGAATTTGTTATTGCAAAACCATATATGGCCCGCAGAGCCTAAAATACTACTAGCTGGCCTTTTAGAGCAAAAGTTTATGGAAAGTGCAGCACTTTCAAGGGACGAGAGTGGACAATGGCCAAAGAGACCATTTCACACAGGCTAAAGCTACTCCATCCAAAGTCTCCAGAGCAGGTTTTCCTGATGGGTCTTTTCTGTCCACGTGAATGACAGATCCATTTGGATCAATTTTTAGGGGAAGGGATAGTAGTTTGTCCTGTTCTTTACCAGAAAAGTTTCCACTAGATAGTCAACCTGGGAGGTTTAGCTAGTTAGCTATGAGTGGACTTTTGGTCAGTTTAGAATGTCATGTCTCATACCCAGAGATGAAAATGTGACCTGGATCCCGTTGTTTTGATCAGTTAAACAGAGTTCTTCAGTTTTAGTTATTGGTTTCATCAGTCATTGATTATGAGAGAGGGGTCCATCCTCAGTGACCTCTGAGCCTGCCAGTACCTCACCAGTGACCCAATAGCAGTAGTTTAAGTGTGTCCCAAAGTGCCAAGAGGAGGTATGATGATAGCATTGTGCTCACAGTATCTTTTCTGAGTAAGCTCCTTCCTGTAAATTCACCTGTGTGGTTTCAACATCGTGGTCTAGGTCTGCATTTAAGGTAGAAGGCTGAAGGTGGCAAAAGAAGAGAGAATAACATGTATTCTTCTGAATGACATGAGAATACCTTAGGGAGAGTTATGGGAAACTCCCACACATCATTGAGGATTGTGTTACAAGATGGAGCTCAGCCAAGTACCTGATCACACCCGGCTACAAGAGAGAATGGGAAATGCAGTCTTCACACAGCCAGGAAAATTATTTCGCTATGAAAGAATAGGATAATGAATACTAGGGCAAAACTAGCAGAGTTTGACACAAATGTATCACATGAAGGGTATAAAAATTCTATGAAATCACCTCAGTAACCACATGCAAAGGGGGGGTGGAACCGGGTTAACTCCTAGGCTATTCACAACCCCTACCCCATGAACTGATCCAGACTACCCACGGAGGAGGAAATCCAACTGATCGGGAACAGGGAAGAGGGAAATAGGGGAATTGGAGACATCAACACATTATTCCCTTATTAAGTGTATCTAATTATGGATAATAAAAAAAAGAAAATAAATTCTATGAAGTGAGGCACATGAGGCTACTTGGCCCTGGCACATGATAAGAAGTCTGGTTTCCTTCAGCCTGCCTTCACAAACTAGAGGAAATTGTCGATTTGGAGTTTCTTGAAGTATTATTGTCTATTGAGAGTACACCTGTAGGAGAGAAGGTTCTGGTGACCCGTCTCTCTATATTCATGCCAGTCTAAAAACCCCTCCTCTTCAGTCCAAGCTGAACCTAGAAGCTCGACTTTAATAAATAATCTACAGTAGAGATGGTAGTGTATCACTTCCAAAGTTATATAAAAGATGATGGTTTTCACTTGCCTTCTTTACTTGCTTGGTCCTGTGAGGAAGGAAGCTACCCTGTTACACCGTGTGCTGCGGAAAGGATCCACGGCAAGGGAATAAGAGCAGCCTGAAGCAAGATCTGGAAAAGTAGCTGTCAGCATCCTCACAGCTGAGCAACTCCCTCCTCAGCTGGACCTTGGGAGGACTGCAAGCCTAGCCAGCATGATGAAGGCGCTTCAGGGAGACTCCACAGCAAGCAGCACCTGGCTCCTCCTTCCTCATAGAAGCTGAAGTCATAAATGTCATCAGACATTGTTAAGTTTTAGGAAAATTTGTTATGAAACAATAGATCATGGATATAACAGAGAAAAGTTACATAATTACAATGAATTTAAATAAGTTTTTATCATGCAAGAGTCCCAGCAACAGATAACTAATACAGTAGTGAAAGCAATAAAGTCAATTTCAAAGTGCTAAATGTCCAGGAGTCATAGAAACGGTTACACAAAATCACAGGAGAGAGTGAGGGACAGAGGGGGAGAGAAAAAGGGAGGGAGTCAGGGATACAGACAAAGGGAGAGAGAGGAAGAAAAGGGAGTGTAGAAAGGGAGCAAAGAAGGGAAGAAAGAATGAAGAGGGGAGAGAGAAAAGCCTGGACTTGTGAGAATCAGAATGACATTAAGCAATAAATAGTGGGCGATTCCTTTGGTTCCTATTTCTTGAACACTCTGAGTAAGATGTCCTTTAGATGAGCAGTATTATGACAGGAACCACATTCGGTCCAGAAAAAAAAAATCCCAAAGGAAAAGCAATCGTCCACTTGAGTCTCAATGAAGAGACTGAGCCAAGAGTCCAGGATTCCCACCCCAGTTCTGCCACTGAGTGGCCTCTCTGCGCACTTGATGGAGACGATCTGAACTGTAACAGAAAAACCACAATCAAAACATTTGCTAACAATGGATAGTAGATCAATATTATTTCAGCTCTCTAAAGTCAACATATTCTGATCACAGGGTGTACATCCTGTTTTGTCAAATTTCCTGCCCTTTTTGTATGTTCCAACCAAGAAGCAACATGATGAAACCCAGCTGGGTGGTAAGAGCTGACTAGCAGGAGTGCCCCTCCCCTGCCTTGCCTGATGTTGACACGTGACTAGATTGGTCTCTGCTGATCTTCATAGGGACCTCAAAATCCTTCATCACCCAGGATTCCATGTGGTCACTGCTAATGGATACTGCATACCATCTTACTAAAGGACAATAACTTTCTGCTTCCCTCTTCACTGTACTTCCAGAAAACCAAAGTTATCATCAATACAACAGCTTACAGAGCTTATTTTAAAAAGTAAAACCTTTCCACAGCCAATAATTGAAGTGTTGATCTACAGGATTAATAACTGAGGTCTTAGCTTGTGTGGCTACATAAGCATTTGAGATATTAACTTACTTCTATTCTCACTGTAGTTTGACTCTTGTAGCAGGTCCATCTGTCTTTCACTGATTCATATAAGAATCTGGCCAAGTGTCAAACAGAAATTTCCTGCGTGCCTTTCTGCCTGTGGTTTTTCCAAAAGATTTACCAGTTCAAAGAATTTATGGGGTTTAGGAGAACGTGAATGAATGAAGAAAGTAACTCATCAGAGCAACAAAGCGTCGTGGAGAAGCAAGGAGGGAATGTCTGCCCCAGCTCCCAAAATGGAATGGGTGTGGGAGAAAGAGAAATAACTGAAGAGTCAAAAACATGGAACTTAGATCCTGCTCCTAAGCAATGCCACCTGAAGGTGATGAGATCTCAGAGACAAACTGCAGAGTGACTTTGAGCAGCCCTGAACATACATCCACTCTCTGCATAGTGAGGACTTCTCCAGAGGAATAAAATGGGCTTTGGGGACAGAAATATTGGCCTTCTCAGAAGGTATCTCTATGATCAAATAATGAAGACCACATTTTCCATTGCTCCTATTTTGCCTTGGCATGATATAGGAAGCCAAAGCCTGAAGCATGGTCTCTGCAACTGGAGGGTGAATCTTGGAGACTTTTATTTTTCTTTGTCCTACAGATGGGAGCTAAGCCTAAAATTGAGTTAAGCTGTAGGAAAATGGAGTTTGTCTTCTTTCACGGTGTGTTTGTGCACTGAAGCCTGCTGCTTCAGGACTCAGGGTCCATTCAGCGAGGCTCCAGGGTTTCTCTCCACATGCCACCTCATTGAATAGCACAGCACAGCCTTGGAGCGCAACAGAACTGAACTGAGTTTTTCTGCCAATTACCACTTCATTTTTTTGGGGGGGATTCTAGTTCCTAGGTATATTTTCTCATCTGTTAAAGAGAAATTATCATTCATTTCATAAAGTATTCATCATACTGCCTGACATGGTATGCATCAAATAACTGTAATTACTATTACAAACTTTCAATAAAGAAACCTAGTAGAATTCTGATAAAATCTCAATGTTCTTTTCTCTAAGAAAAAAAATAAATCTCAGACTCACAGACCTCTGCTGCTGTCTGAGTTAAATTGACTGCAATTTTCTCTCCCACTGATTAGAACAGAGAACTCTAGCAACCAGGGTGGGTAGAAAGTCAAAGTGTGCACTTACCCATAATGGGTGTGATCCTGAAGAATTCCCCTCGTTTATCTCTTGGAATTTGACTGAAGATGACCTGAGGAGGTAGAAATAATAGTTCCTCCAAGAGAAAG
>PVHP010015729.1:0-36968 GCA_004024765.1 Zapus hudsonius | reverse complement strand
CCCCCCCCCCACATTGGCTCCCTGATTTGTGGAATGAGGGCTATTATGGTTGGAAAGGCAAAATGGAAGCCATTGGAGCTCCTGTTGCCAGGGAAAATAGTGAACCAAAAGCAATATCATATTCCTAGAGGAATTGCAGAAATTAATGCCACTATTAAGGACTTGAAGGATGCAGGGGTGGTGATTCCCACCATGTCTCCCTTTAACTCTCCTATTTGGCCTGTTCAGAAGACAGACAGATCTTGGAAAATGACAGTTGATTATATGAAACTTAATCAAGTAGTAACTCCAATTTCAGCTGCTGTCCCTGATGTGGTTTCTTTACTTGAGCAGATTAACACATCTCCTGCTACCTGGTATGCAGCTATTGATCTTGCCAATGCTTTCTTCTCCATACCAGTCCATAAGGACCACCAGAAGCAACTTTCTTTCAGCTGGCAAGGTCAGCAGTACACTTTTACTGTTTTACCTCAAGGTTATATTAATTCTCCAGCTCTGTGTCATAGCTTAATTCACAGGGAACTTGATCGCTTGTCTCTCCAACAATGTGTCATGTTGGTTCATTATATTGATGATATTATGCTGATTGGCTCAAATGAACAGGAGGTGGCAACCACTCTGGAGTTGGTGGTACAGCATATGCGAATGAGTGGAAGGGAAATAAATCCATCCAAAATTCATAGACCTTCCACCTCAGTGAAATTTCTAGTTGTTCAGTGGTGTGGGGCATGCAGGGATATTCCTTCTAAGGTGTAGGATAAGTTGTTGCACCTGGACCCTCCTGTCACTAAGAAAGAAGCACAACGTCTAGTGAGCCTATTTGGATTTTGGAGGCAACACATTCTTCACTTGGGTGTGTTACTTTGTCCCATATACTAAGTGACTTGGAAGGCTGCTAGTTTTTAATGGGGGCCAGAACAAGAGAAGGTCTACAACAGGTCCAGGCTGCTGTGCAGGCTGCTCTGCCACTTGGGCCATATGATACAGCAGATCCAATGGTACTTGAGGTTTCAGTGGCTGATAGGGATACTGGCTGGAGTCTTTGGCAGGCCCCCATAGGTGAATCTCAGAGGAGGCCTTTGGGATTTTGGAGTAAAGCCCTGCCATCTTATGCAGACAATTATTCCCCCTTGAGGAACAGCCCTCTCACAAAATGGGGAACTGAACTCAACAGTGAATTCACAGAGGAAGAAATTCAAATGGCCAACGCCCATTTGAGAAAATTTTCAGTGTCATTAATCATCAGAGAAATGCAAATCAAAACAACAATGAAATTCCATCTAACTCCAGTCAGAATGTCAATCATTAAAAAATCTAACAATAGATGCTGGAGAGGTTGTGGGGAAAAAGGGACCCTCATTCACTGCTGGTGGGAATGCAAACTTGTACAACCACCATAGAAAGCCATATGGAGGCTCCTGAACAGGATGCATATAGAGCTACCAGAGGACACAGCTATCCATCTACTGGGCATCTACCCCCATGTTTCCACATGGAATTACAGAGACATTTGCCCAACCTTGTTTATAGCAGCACAATTCATAATAGCGAGGAATTGGAATCAACGCAAATGTCCATCACTGGATGAATGGATATCAAAGTTGTGGTACATATACACTATGGAATTCTACATAGCTGAAAGGAAAAAATGACATAATGAAATTTAAAGAAAAACAGTTGGATCATTCTTGGTGACCACACACAAGAGCAGAAAGCCAAGCGCCACATATTTTCCCTTGTATGTGGTTCCTAACCATGTTAAACCAGAACATTAAGAAAATCCATCAGTGAACATAGAGTTTGTAAAAGGGAATACAATCAATTGTGGGGGGATGGGAGGGTAGGGGAAATAGGAGTGTGGACACATACAGTAAACTAAACTAATAATGAATTGACACCATAAAACCTTAGCTTTTATACAGTAAGATCCTGAGGAAGCTGTGGGCACCACCTGGTACAAGGGCCCATGAACAGAATGGGAGGAAGATTAACCTCAAGAATAATTGCTCAGGCCTACATCTCCCTGTCCCAGTTATTGAGCTGTTGATCAAAGAGACCCACGAGGTCCCTATAATGTGACAGACTTCTGTCAAAGCTCTTGAATACCTGTCCCAGGCCTAAGGTAAGACCCTATTGCTGAACAAATAATAAGAGTGTCATTAAACAACACAGAGATCCTTCTAGATCCAGAATGGTAACCAGCTCCTAGATGGTAGCATGTGTAGCATTGGAAGGTGTTGCATGAGCTGCCAGGGGAAATTGGTCAATGATATTTGGAGAAAGCGGAGATCACTGATAATACAATATAGACAGTTGTCACAAGAATGCTGAACACACAGCTATAAGGACTAGCACATCAAAAAGTGCTCATCTGTGCAATAGTGACACTAAACCTAGGAGGATATTCAAAGGCTTAATGATTGGCTAAGAAATCTGCTTAGTGACAAAGAACCCTTAACTGGAACTGGGATCCATGGCATAATCCTATGGGGACCAAGATCTCAGGCTCCTAGGGGAAATTCCCACTACAAGACAGCTACACACATTAGGAGATAGATAAAATAGCAATGTTGTTTTATTTAACCTATATTGATCTCACTCTCCAAAGGAGTTTTTGTTTGTATTTTTTCAGAAGGCAGTGAGAGAGCCAGGGACAACTCAATTCCACCAACAGGAAATTGGATGATGGCTAACATCCTGGCAGGAGACAAACCACACCTAGCCTTTACACAGGGTCCAAATGAAACCTATGAGAAACTGATGAAATAAACAGGAGACCAATCAACACAGGAAGTCTGATAACCCATGAAAGTCAATGAAGACATACACCAATGATACCCAACACAACCCAGGGCAAAGATCCAGAAATACTTAATATCTCAACAACAAAGCTGACTCAAAACTCACCCACTATGATTCAGGGAACTGAGTGGAAGAAGGGGTGGAAAGAATGTAAGAGCCATGGTGGTGGAGAATATCAAGAGACATTGTCCCCCTCAGCAACAATACAAAAAAGAGGAAGAAAAAAAAGAATGAAAAAGTGGCTACCTCTGGTGCAGCTCATAATCCCCTATCCTATGGACAGATCCATTATGTGCATGGAGGAAATACCCCAGTGGGTAGGGGACAGAGAGGAGAGAAACGTGGACACATTCACAAGATTTGCTCATACTATGTATATAATTATTCATAATAAAGATATTTTTTAAAATTATGAGAAAATCGAGAAAACTATAAGCAAACATTCCTCATATTTCCTTGATTTCCAATCAGTGAAAATTCAAAACAAATGTGTTAAATTAAACATGCAGCATATGACAAAGTTAATTTCCAATGACCATATGAGTTTTATCTTAGAAATTCAAAATTTGTATACAACTTGAAAAAAACTTAATGTACTTATATTAACCAAATAAAAAAAAATAAAGCATGTTTATCTCAATAAATGGAGCAAAAACACTAGTAACATTACTACGTCCATGCCTCATCACAACTCATTAAACTAGGAAGAGCATGGACATTCATCAACTTAAGAAAATGTTGCTATTGAACAGCCAGGAACAAGTAATTGATTATATGTAAGGGTAATAGATTAAAAGTTTTTCCCAAAAATCTGAACCAAGATATATCTGGTCTCAGAACTAAATTTTAATATTGAAATTTCTATCCCACACAATAAGAAAAGAATCTAATAAAAGAGTTTTGGATTAGAAAGGAAAACATAAATTGCCTTAATCCACAGATGGCTTGATCTTCCAAATATATCTCTCCAAATCAAACCAAAAACTAGACAGTAAATTAACATGGCAAGTTTTTAAGAAGTAACATGAATATAAAAATAGATGCTATATTTTTATACTTGCCAAGAAAATTATAAATTCACATTTAAAATATAATACTATTTATAATAGCATCAAAAATGTAAAAGGATGAATTTGACAAAACATTTATTCATTATTAAATCCAAAATTTAATGATATATGTCAAGTAGAACATAAATGTATTCATATACTACCTATAAGATAAAAATTTAGAATTATCAATATGTTAGGATTTAGATATTAACATTATTAAGATAATAATCCACAGGCTAGCTGCAATACTAATAAAATTTTAGCAGACATTTTTTGATTGTGTTTTTCATTCATATAACCATGTTTCAAAACAACAGTAACAGCTTCCCTTCTAGGGTCTGTGACTTCCCCATCTATAGGCTTTTGAGGAAGTTTACAGCACCCGGCATGCATTTCCTCTAAGGGAGTAAACCTTAGACCCAAACAGAGAGCAGTTGATTACCCTCAGATACACTCATGCCACTATTGCACATCTTGCCTCGCTGGTTAGTTGTATAACTTGAATGATTCACCAATGGGTAAAATCGTTGATGACATTTCTGCTCCAGCAGCCTTCCAGCACTATGACAAGTCACCATGAGGGAGGAAGCATGCAAATGGGCTCCAGCATGGTTTTTCAGTCATCCTATGACATTTCAATTGAAATATGATTTAAGGAAATTTTGACTTGAATTGATATGAAACTGTCAAAATGAAATTGAATCTACTCTACCGTCATGAATATCAGGAGCAGTGGGATAAAGCTTGCTGCTAGACTTGGATTCATAAGAAGGAATGATTTTGATCATTCTATTTGTTGAATTTAGGTGGGACATCATTGGAAAAATTCAAAATCATACAAAGGAAACAATTAGGAAATGTTAGTAGTAGAATCTAGGTAGTGAGAATAGGTATATTCAATTACAGATTTAAAGCACTATGTAAGTTGGAAATTTTTCATAGAACAAATGTTTGAAAAAAATCTGTGTGGAATTTCTTATGCACTTGTAATACTGGAGAGACTACAGGATTTTCTCATGTCCCTAACTGATTCATTTTGAAGATGATAGACTGTTGTTTAAAAATGTTGAAAATAAAGATCTCTATCATATTTTAAAAAGTGAGATTATCTTTATTTTTTTACAAAATCATATAAATAATTTAAATCATATAAATCATAGCCATGTCCCTATTTAAAGAAGTACCTGATGTCCACTCACTTTCTCCCCTCCCCTTCTTACTCCTTAGAAAGCACAGAAAAAAATGATGTAATTACTTTGTTAGGTACTGTGCTAAAAGTTTCCATTTTCAAATGATTAACTTGGTACATGTATGAGTCAGGATTCTCCAAAGAAACAGAACCAACAGGATACATGTCATGTCCAAAGCTCTGCAGAATATGTCTAAGACAGATACTCAGTTAGCTGATGATTCCCTTCTATTCAAAGCTCCACATGCCTGACAAGTGGAAATCCATGCTACAGTATTAATCTGAAGGCATGTTCAAGACCCAGATATCAGGAGCTGGTATTTCAGTTACAGCAGATGTTCCAATTCGAAGGCCATCAGGCTGAAAGAATCGTCTTACTTTATTGGAAGCAGCCAGTTTGTTCTAGTCAAGTCTTTTATCCAGTTGAATGAAGCCCACATACACTAGAGATAGTTTTTTTTTTTCACTCAGTCGACATATTAAGTTGACTTAATTCATCCAGAAAATAATAAAATTAACCTCATATACTCACTGTAAATTTAGTATACATACTCGTCTCCTTAAATAAAATTTAACTATCAAATAAAAATAGTACCAAAGTCACACACTCGCCTAACATAACAGAATTGTACTGTGAATAATTGAAAATAAAATAATTCCATCCCTAGAAGTGGAAGTACATCCATGACTAATGTATCATCTTACAACTTAGATACCATAGTATAAAGTAAAAATACCTAAATACTAGGATATAAGATAACAATAATCTTATATTTTACATGAGAAAACAAATAAATGTATAAAACATAACCCATATATGTAATATGAGCAAAAAAAGCATATTCCTAGCAAAATAAGGTGAAAATATTACAATTATAGCACTCACTTCTGTAACTGGTCACATGGCAATAACTGATATTGATGACTCCTTTTTTTTCACTAACCACTCTACCTTTCATTTGCCTTAAGTAAACACATGAGGAAGTCATGGTTCCTTTCCTGGTGGAATGATTATATTGTCATTTATGAAGGCACTGATTATTAGACGCTAAATTGGATTTTGTAATTTCCCATTGATTTTAATCATAGAACACTGGGATACAAATAATATCCTAAGAAATCTCCTGTATTACACAAATATTTTTTTTTTCTTATCTATGTGGTGGTGCAAGAGTTTCTACTTTTCTTTGGTAGTCAGTATCAGTCACTCCAGGCAACATAGAAAATCTCTTTTGGTTGTCTCAAAGTCAGGAAACCAAAGTGACTATATGGACAGTATCTAGACTTCCAGTTTAATAGGGTTCTTCTAATATTTCTTGGTGAAAATATTTCTACCTATGACTACTAGGCCGGCATAGCATAATGTTGTGGGGACAAGAAGCAAACATTTTGCTAACAAATCATTAGGAGAAGTAATGAGTGGAGCCACTCCCATTTCTACTTGGTCCTGTGAATTTGGGCTATTGGACAGGCAGCACAAGATAGTGGATGTGATGTGATGCACATGAGCTTTCTGGAGAATCATATTTCAGTCACACAAGATATTATTACCTGGGCAAAAGTATAGCTGAACCATCAAAAATAAACACATTGTTCTAGTTAGTCACCTAAATTGAAATGTTTGGTGTACATGATAATATTAACATTGCATGTGCCCATCACCAACTTCTGCAATGAAATGATCTTTTGATCAGAAATTTTGCTATTTGGAATAAACTGATGGTGAATTAGACATTCTGTAAATCCATGGATGGGAGCTTTGGCAGAAACATTGAATGCAAGGCAGACCACTGACCAGGGTAAGTTTCTACTCCAGTAAGAACAAACTATTACCCTTTCCATGATGGAAACAGTCCAATGTAATCAACCTGTCACCAGGTAGCTGGCTGATCACCATCAGGAGTGATGCTATATTGGGAGTTAGGCTTGTTCTCTGCTACTGGCAGATGGAGCACTCGGCAGTCTTTATGGACCAGGTCATCCTTGGTGAATGGCAGCCTTGTTCTTGAACCCAAGCATAACCTCTATCCCTGAATGATGACAGCAATGGCTTGAGAATGAGTCTGAATAGCCACAGAATGGGTCATTCTGTCCTCTTGATTACTAGCCATTCCCCATTGCTGAGGTCACACTTTAGTAAACATTAACATGGAATGTTCATTTATTTTTGACTATTCAATGGAGTCCATCTATATACCTCTTCCCCAAATCTCCTTGTCACAAGTTTTTGACTAGTGTTCCTTGAAAATTCATGACTATTCACTCAACCCTTTGGCCACAGTGAATGAACTGTATGTAAAACATCTAGAAATTTCTCCTTCCGTGCAATGTCCATAACCAAGTGAATTGCTCAGAGTTCTGTTCGCTGGGAAATTTCAATCTACCTTGTTCTCTAAGGTCTCTCCAAAAGGGGCTGTGGTGCTACATGTGTTCACATCAATACTGTGCCCACGTGTCAAGGAGGATAATCTGTAAAGCAGGCTTAAATTTTCACTTCCTGTCAACTGATCATAAAGAAGTTCCCTCAGAGACCATCGGTGTAGATTGGAGCTAAGAAGACAAGAAAACAGAAATGGTGCCTATAGATATATAAGTCACCCACTACTTATAGTCAATGCTTGATGGGACAGCTGGAAACATTCTCTTCAATGGCATACCCACTAGTATGTGGGGAGCAGAGAATACAGGGCTCAACAGGAATAAGGTGGGGATAAGAAAAAAAAATGAGGGTCTATGTCATCAAATTTATGTGCAAAATTATCAAAGAGCAAATAAATAGTTGCTGCTTCTGGTTCTATCCAGACCCTTATACCTCCATTTCATGACAAGGTGCTGCTATGCATGCCCAGCTTTAAAGCTTGGCTCAAATAACATCCTGTTCAAGATGGGCAACTCAGGTAATATGGCACTGGGGCTTGTTAAACATTCAGTTCTACTCAAACCCATTAACATTTCCAAAATTGTTTTCTAAAGAAAAGTAGTTATCTTCAAATAATGGCAACTCTTTGTTCCCAAAATCCCAAGGATTTAGACTTTGGCTCATTATAGGAGCCTGTTAAAGGCTCTAAAGGTATACTTGTCTGCCATTGACACTTGGAACAGTGTGGTATCTTCTAGATTTCCCTAGCCAAGATGGCAGAGCAGCTTGTCTGGATGCATAGCCCTCTCTTGTTCTGAGCTCCACACGGATTAGGAATTTCAAGGGTCCAATTATGGTAAGTGAGAAGTAACATACCCAAATGAGGATCGAGAGACTTATTATACAATGGTTATTGTTGGTCGAAGAGGCCAAGTGCAACCTTTATCCTTTGCTTTAGAAGACTGTCTTTACATGCCTTAAATTCTTAGACCTCTACAAAAATTTACTAAAGTAACTGGCCCCTGAATTTCATCGCACTTATTTCCTACCCTCTAGCATCAGATGTCTTATCAATATGTCTAGAACAGTTTCTGATTCCTAATCACTAGATATAAATAGCATGCGGAAGGGAAGTTGATAAAGATCCTTGCAAAGTAAGTTGTTATATTAGGGATGAGGAGTTAATATAACCCTGGGGTCAGACAAAGAAAATATGCTTTTAATCTTTCCAGCTGAAATCAAAATGCTACTAGTGATCTTTTTAATATGTATGAATGGGAAAAAATAATTTGCAAGACCAGGAGCTACATATGAGGTGCTTGCCATGTGTTAGCTTGCTGAAGCGTGAAACTTTATCTGGTATTACAACTATAATTGGAGTCAATTCCTTATCCCACTTGTATTATTTCATTGTCATCTACTGACTCACTTGCACAAGTCAAGTGGAAAAGTAGATTGGGATGTGTGGCACATCATTAATCCTGTGTCTTCCAACTCTATCATGGCATTCCCATGTGAAGCGCATTGTGAATGCTGTATTCGTTTGATGAACTACTTTCTTAGATACAGACAAGTCTAGTAACTTGCACTTTTGTTATCATAACTTCCACTCAACATATCAGTGGATCAGTTGGAGAATTTGTCAGTTGTACAATACATGTCTTCTAATTACAAATTCTGGAATAGGAATTCCAGAGCCACTGGGTGAATTAAATGACGTACTGGACTTATTGTGGGGCAAGTATGATCTAATACACTATGGGTTACCTGATTGCCATAAGTTCCTACTTTAATTAGTGGGCCACAGTTATGTCCTAGGATTAGTGTCAGTTTAGAGCTAGAATTTAACAGCAGCCTTTGAAATACTGATTATTTCTTTTTTTTTTTATCCAGTGTCGGTGGCTTCTTGTTACTCCTAGGTCATTGAGCCATAGGTCTTTTTGAGGAAGATTAGGAGAATGATTAACAGTCTATATGCAATCAGTGTCCTGAGGTCCCTTCCTCAAGAAGACTCAGCCATGTCTCATTTAAGGATCTTTAACTGTAATTAGTTCAGTTCCTAGAAATGATGGCGGAAATGAGACTTTCTGTTTTGATAATCTCATTCATAATTATGTTTACTTGATCTAAACATGTTCTGTTTCTATAGATGAAGTAACAATTTGATAAGTTATTTCACTCTATAAACATGTGATCAGTAGCCAACTCTGTAGGTCTAGAAAGGTCAGAATGCTGACTGCTGTTTGCGGTGTGCATTACAGTAACCACACTGACCTTACCTTCAGTAATTTAGTGTCTACACTTGCTGCCTATCCCACTGGGGTCCAATTAATCTCATTATATTTAGTTCTCACAATTCATTTTTGGTCTACAAAAGAATATTACAGAGCTCACAAGAATATGCAGGCTTCCCTCAAATTCTCACAGTTGTGGGGCAAAGCCTGTTTTCAAAAGCCCCCTAGAGCTGTTAAGCAGATACTAAATGACAAATCTAACAGTTTAATAGTATCTTTAATCTCTTTCTGTACATTAACTCAACCCTGGTCTGATGTTTGCAACAATCTCCTTATGAGCCATGTTTTAATCCAAACCATTATAGCTTTCCTTATTTCCTGAGCTACAAAATCCATGCAGAATCTATGCTTTGTGAACACATCTCAGTGATGTGCCCTCATGTAAGTGTTGCTTATGGATTATGAGTGTTCTAACCTCAAAAGGCAAATGGATTATGCTCTATTTGTGACAAATAGGCACTCAAAGTATTTGTGCATGGAACTTAAATGCAATGTTCTGAGAAAACAAATAATTATGGGGATAGGCAATACTAAAAATAGGGAATTCAATCAAGATGCTATTTCAATGATTCAGGTTTATTTCCTTGGGATGGGAGTTCCCCATGTGAAGTCTCTGATGTGTCACTGTCAGTGTTTCAGTGTGAATGCTGCTTGCCACACATAGTCACATATCCTGTGCACACCTTACTGCTAGATCATGGAGGGAAATTTGGAACTAGGTATACATCAAGATCATTGGCCACTCTGATCTCAGAGGGCAGATATTATCATTAGGTTTTCCTTTGCAACATCAGAAGCTATAAGCTTGCTAGACTCAAAATATGTGAACCACTACAAGTCAGCTTTGATTTAAAGGAAAGGAACTGGGCATTGCTCAAAGGTGAGGTCACTGGAATCAGAGCCTTGATGAAGTTTCTCAGAAAGAAAACACTGCTATGTTTATGTCTCCCTGACATTCCTCCTTTCCTCTCACCTCACTTCCTACCACATGTTGGTTGGCTGCTCCAAAGGCCCCAGGGATTAAACAAAAATCATTGAATTTGAAACATATCAAAGAGTCTATACAAAACCAAGAAGTCCTCTCCACCTGGGCACAGTTTTCCAAGGAAAAATGCTTTAAACATTTATGGAAAGAGAAACTGTAAGAAAAGCTACTTTTGCCTCTTATAGAAAACAACACTTGGTGTGTGTTCATGGAATCCGCTATGTAATAAAGAGGCTGATTCTACAGAGGTGAGTCAGAATCTGGCTGATGTAAAACTATGGAGGAAAAATCTTCTGGAGTTTCATGCACAGGCAATTTCCAGGACAAATTTCCTGGTCCCAGCCTATGCATTGATCATATCAACATAGGCTGGGACCAAGAAGTCAGAATCCTTGGGCTCCATTGTCATCCAACACATAGTAGTCAGGCAAGCCTGGGTGATTATTATTTTTTTTTTATTTTGCCTTTGCTCCAGTTTCTTATTCTTTAAAGTTGTGGGTGATAACATGTGTGGGTTTATATGAGCATCAGGTATATACCACATATGAAAGTGCTTTGTAAAATTATTAGCTGAGTAAGTCTGATTCACTCTCAACTAATATTATGTTGAATCTTCACTCTGTCTCTGTCCCTGCTGTTTGGAGTTGAATCACAATAAAGTACTTAGACATTTGTTTTTTGAAAGTGAAAATACTGATATTTTATCACTTATAAGCCTGGTCTCTTAGTGGTGAGTCAGAATTAACATCAGGAGGTAGTTGTTCATTATCTACCCCAAATTCCTTTCTCCTCTTGTCTTCTTATGTGACATTCACAAAATCGCTCCAAAGAAAGATCAATGAATCCTCTTTGTTTTTGCTTTCCTTGACGCCTTCCTTATCCAATCCATCAGTGGCTGTTGCTTCCTCTGAATGAATAATATATCTTGGGAACTCTTCTTTCCTACAGTATACCTGTTGCTAATATCACTCAAAGACAAGGCACACTATTCTCTCACCTTGCCTGTCACAAGAGATTTACTAACTGTTCTCTCTAATTCTACTGTTATTGTCTTCCTTCACTTAAAACCTCTATACCATTTCTTTGCCAGTTGTCTGGACTTCAAGCTCCCAGCATGGTTACTTATGCTGTACATGACTTGGCCTGTTTCCAAGCTCAGTTAAAACTTCTCTCCACTTCACTCAGCCCTGTATGTATGCCTCTCATTCATACTGCTCCTCAAGAGAAAGCCTTGTATTCATCTGCTATTTCCTTTCTCTATAAAGCTCTACTTCCAGATCAATGAATGGTTCCTTTTCCTCCTCCATTAGGCTTCAGCTAAAATATTTTGGCCTGTGATTCAAACCCAAACAACTCCCAGTGTTGTTTGATTTCCTACTCTGCTATCTCACACAGATATAGCATCATTATCACCACAGTTGGAAATGATCTTGTATACTTGTTTGCATCTTTGTTTCTGTTTTCAGCCATATTAGAAACTCTAGGAGAGTAGAAGCTTCCTATGGTCTCAGTTATGTTCTGTGTCTACTTGCTGACCTAAACAGGTACAATGTGAAATAGAATCCTCTCCATAGTATCTTAAGTGCATGAAATTACTCACTCATGTCAAGAAAATCACTTTACAGTACTTTTTAGGTATAATGTTGAATAAAGTCTGTGAAAATCTAACCTCATTTTTGGCAAGAAGATCATCAATGACTGAAAAATCCCTAAAGTAAAATTTTCAGACATAGATGATAAGTTAGTGTTCAGATACAAATTGTGAGAGTGTACAAAGCATGCTTCAGAAATTTTCTACTTTATGAAAAATGTGTTTTCCAAAATATGAGTCCTGAATGACCAAGAGCTATAAATCATGACAAGTTCTTATGGAATTAGAAGCAACTACTCATTGGAGGAGGAAATTGGATGGAAAATACTGTGTAGATCTGGTGGAAATCTTATTTAAAAAAGACCAACTAGAACTCAGTAGTAGAAAGAACAAAAATCTGGATGCTTCACTACTTGGTGTTGGTATAGAAATTAATCAAACTATAGCATTTGCCCACCCTGAATCAAGGGTCACATACTCATCTTATGGGTGAGTACAAGTTTTTTTTTCTTCTGAAAAGAATGCATGTCCCCCATCATTAGTCACCAAGGGGAATCATCTTATTTTGTTTCTGAAGATGAGGGGGAAAATGTTCTATGAAGAAGAAAGTCATGTTCCTTCTTGTGAATGGCGCAGCCTTTCTAAATTCTAAATTACATGAAGTGTGAAGTGACAAGGAGATACTTGGGAAAGCTAAGCTAACTGGGAAGAGGGAAGAGCTGGTAATTGGTTCCTACTTTGCAAGAAAATTGAGAGACAATTAACATAGGGGACCATGAAATTGTATCTGATGTGTGATTCGGTTAGGTAGGGGATCATAAAGTTGTATATGGTGTGTGGATTTTATATGAATCCACTTCCATTGGCCATGACAACTTACTTTATTATCTCCAGTCTATCAGGAGTGTTCTTTTACCCTCTGCCAGGTAGGAGACAGGAATGATGCTAGCTCACTCTAGACATTGTGCCAGTGGATGTCAGCCTGGCAAAGACCACTGGCAGCCTACAAAGTTAGATGATGTCACAACAAAGAGGCAGATGGTGTGGAGGAAATAAGGAAATTGCTGTGCCTTCATGTGTTGGAGTGTAACCTGGAAAAGTCTTCTAAATAGCCAAGAGACAGTAGGGGTGGAGCAGTACTTCTTTTTGCAATTAGACGGATTAAAGCTAATGCAAAATAATTTTGCTACAAAATAAGTGTGGCTTATTTTGTAGCCATAATGTGCATCCAGAGGCAAGTAGCTCACCTAGAGATGTCAGAACACACAGCTGCCCTCAGGGAGCTGTCACTTGGAGTAGTTTCAGAGTCTCTTAGGATACCTGTATTTCTTCCTGTGTTCCTCCATGAGGTAAGCACAGGGCTTCCTTTTACAATTTCCATTTCGGAAAATGACTGAGCTATTCCTTAAACCAAGCAAGAAACGAGCATATGAAAGGGGCTTCTGCAAACTTCTCTTGCAAGGAAAACATGTTTTGTTTTTTTCAGTCTAGAAGGGAAGAGAAAAACAAGTGAGTTTTATACACAGGCAGCAAAAGTCAGCTTCCTAACTTATTCCTATGATTCTGTTGTGCAAAGAGGCGACTCCATAGGTAGGAAACCAGTGCACCCACAGTCAGCAAGGCACTATGCTTTGGGCCCAATTCTCCCCACTTATTGCTATAAAATCCTTATTTGTTTGTTTGTATTATTTTAATATCTTTATTATGAATAAGTATATATATTGTATGAGCAAATCTTGCGAAGGTGTCCCTGTTTCCCTCCTCTCTGTCCCCTACCCACTGGTGTCCTTCCTCGGAGCACATACTGGATCTGTCCATAGGATAGGGGGTTATGAACTGCACCAGAGGTAGCCAGGTTTTCTTTCTTTTTTTTTTTTTTCCTTTCCCCTTGTGTATTGTTGCTGAGGGAGGCAATGTCTCTGGATATTGTCCCCCACTATGGCTCTTACAATTTTCCACCCCCTCTTCTGCTAAGTTCCCTCAGTCATAGTGGGTGAGTTTTGAGTCTGCTTTGTGTTGAGATCTTAAGTATCCCTGGATCTTTGCCCTGGGTTGTGATGGGTATCCCTGGTATCTGTCTCCATTGACCTTTCATGGGTTATCAGACTTGCTGTGGTGATTGGTCTCCTCTTTGTCTCGTCACTTTCTCCTAGGTTTCATTTGGGCCCTGTGTGAAGGCTAGGTGTGGTTTGTCTCCTGCCAGAATGTCAGCCATCATCTAATGACTTGGCAGTGGAATTGAGTTGTCCCCGGCTCTCTCAATGCCTTCTGAAAAATACAAACTGAATCTCCATCGGAGAGTGAGATCAATATCACCTTCATTTTAATAAACATTAAATATGCCAAGGTTAGCATCTGCTCTAAAAAAGGTGCTACCTTGTAAGGTGTGTCTATGACTTGGCAGGGGCTCAACATATATTTTTTTAATGTCCCAGGATTCTATAAAGATTTTTTCACTGCCACATCTTAAAAGTAACTGTGTGAAAGCATGTAGAGAGAAGATGTAGAGTTAATATATAAACTGGATTTTAAACCCAGATTGTTGTAATGCTAAACCTATTGTAGTGGATTAAGTGTAGCCCAAACTTTAAGTCTTCCTGGAACCTGTAAACGTGACTTTATTTGGGAAGAGTTTCTTTACAGATATTACTATTTTAAGAATCTTGAAATGAGGCCATCCTGGAATAATACAGATGCATCCTAAACCTAATGATAAGTTTTTTTTTGGTAGAAGACAAAAGAAAATACACAGACAAAACAAGAAAGTAATATGGAGATAAAGGCAGAAATTGAAGTAATGTATCCATAAGTCAAGGGATGTCAAGGATTACTGGCAAGGAGAGAAACATGAAATAGACTCTCCAGCAGAGTCTGCAGAAAGATTCTGCTCTGTTGACACAATGATTTCAGACTCCTGGCCACCAGACCTGAGGACTAATACATATGTCATATGTCTGTGACAATTTGTTATAGCCTAGAAACCAGCCTTCTATTGCCCCCCACCCCAATTTTATAGCTTTTTCTGTAGATCCCTAGCTCATCTCATTTTCCTAAGGTTTCTCTCAAGAAGGAGATCCTATAAATAAATAAAATTGAATTAAAGGAAAGCACATCTGGCTGTTATCTTGGAAGGTTTTGCTATACCAGTTGATTCCTTTACATAAGCAAGAGTTCTTACAAGTGAATTTCCTAAGGAAAATAAGGGAAATAACAATGAATTGGCAACTCTTGTTCCAGTTGCTTTTCATAAAAATAAATAAGTAGGAATATGAGAAAGGAGAGTCACACATCACTGATATGATTCATAGGTCAATTGATTTTAATACTAATAATACAACACAGAGTATATTTGTTTACTAAAACCTTGATTTCAAACTCATAATCTCTAATTGTCAGCCTTGCTGTGTCTATAATTTTTCACACTATGTTATGCAGGAGAACACAGTGGGTCAGTGAGGAACCTGCCCAGGATACTGACGTAGTCAGCCACACGCCACTGGGATGAATCTCCAAACCAGGCACAGTTTATGGGAGGAAACGATTTTTCAAGCTACAGATCCAGGGGAAGTCCCAGAAAAGTGAAAGAGGCTGGTCCTCTTTCACAGGCCCAAGCAGAGAGAACAACCCATCACCAACAGGACACACAAAGAACAGCAAACAGGCAGGAGGGGGCAGGGGCAAAGGAGAGAATCTCTTCCCCTTTATGTAGGTTTAGGGTGGGGTCTTGCAGCTCTACCTGAGACTTAATGGCTTCCTGCATCTCTGGAATTACCTTCCTGCACTGCCTACACAGGAAAGGATGTTTACTTCTAGTTTCTTTACATCCTGCCCCCTACTGAGAGGCTCCCTTCCTGTAAACATCCTCAGACCCACCCAAGAGTTACTTTAAGTAACGAGAGATATTTTAAGTACTTTAAGTATGAGAGATAGCAATGAGAGAAATGGTTTTCTTCTCAGTCCCAACATGGTCTTTAAGTGCTGTGACTGTAAGATGTGGTGTCTTTAGAAATAGGGTCTTACCTTTTAGCTCTGGTTGGGAACCAAGTGCTTTGACAATGCCTGTTTTATTTTGAGTACCTAATGTGTTTCCCTAACCAACAGCTCACTATGGGGTATAATTCACAATTCTGGCCCTGGAATTTACCAGCCGATTTTAGGTTTCCTTCATGCTTCTGGGATAGAACACCCAACTAAAAGCAGCTGATGGTAAACTAGATTTTATTCTGGTTTACAGTTTTGAGGCAAAGCTTTAGGGTGACAGGGGAATTCATGACATGTGGAGAGACTTGACAGAACTTTGCTCCAAAAAGTAGAAACAGCAGCAAGACAGTGAGGAGAGACCTGGTCAGGGGGAGCTGGCCATAATACCCAAAGCTTGTCCCTAAAACACATCCTCCAGCAAGGGTCCACCTCCCAAATTACTACCGTCTAGGACCAAATATTCAAACCACTGAATTTATGAGAAACATCAGAGTCAAACTATCATGGTAGCTTCTCTAAAGTCTTGATTTTCTCTGTGCCTCATCAAAGGTAATTTATGACTTCAGTGGAAGATGGGTAGAGTAATGAGAAAAGACACTTTCACAGTGTTTTTAGTGTAAAACTAATGCCAATAATATATTTACATGCATTCTAAAAATGTAAAAATATAAAAAGAGTGTAGTAGCAGAGAATGATTGGTTGAACAAGGGACCCACAGCCATAGCCATTCAATCAACAAACGATAAGCCAGTGAGACAGAAACCAACAAATCTCGACACAAAAACCCCTAAGCTCACAACATTAAAGCAGCCTTAATACTCACCCACCACGACTCAGGGGAACTGAGCGGAAGAGGGGGGGCGGAAAGAATGTGAAAGCCGTGGTGGGGGAGAATATCAGAGACTTGGCAACCCTCAGTAACAACACACCTGGGTCATGAGAACCCGGCTGAATACTAGGCTATCCATGGTCCCCTAACACAAAGACTGATCCAGACGGCCCACGGAGGAGGATATCCAGCTGACGGGATGGGGAAAGGGACAATGAGGAATTGGGGATAACAACTCATTGCTGGCCCACTAAACAATGTAACTCATTATGGACAATAAAAAAATGAAAAAAAAAAGAGTGTAGTAGGCATATTGGGGTTTTAAATCTGTCTAATATCCCAGATAAATTAGATAATTAACAAATAACATCTTAAAAGATCATTAGCAAGGTTAGATTTAAATATGTGACAATTGCAATGCATGCTTTTCTAATAAGAGGCAACATGATGACTAGGAATTAACCTAGGAACTGACAGGGCATTTTCTTACTGTTCCCTTCCCAAGCAGAATGATGGCGCAATGATAAGAAAAGTCTGAAGAACCTCATCATTTTCTCAGTGTGATCTGATTTCAGAGATTTATTTATACTGCATATTGTCTAAACAAACTGTGTGGAATTTCAGTGATAATATTGTCAATATGTATTCTTAAGATAATTAACTTCATCATGTATATTTAATGTATACAGCATGGTGTTACAAGATAAATGCATAGTAAAATAGTTACCATACACAAAGAAATTAAAGTAATATATCATTTCATATAGCTACCCATTTTTTTGTCTCTATCACTTAGTTACCTGTTCTTTTTTGACAATAGCAATAATATTCTGCTCATTTAGCAATATCTTGAAATCTTACCTGTCAAAATCTTTAGGAAAATGTTCAAAATATTATATCCAAGGTTCATAGATAATATATGTAGAATTTTTATAGAATAGATCATCTACATAACATATTGGTTTTGTTAATTGAAACATAAAATACAATTTGAACATAAGCACAGTATCAGGAATGAAACTAAGGTATTCTTATTTATTTCATTTAATTCTTCCAACAATGATATAAACCATGTTTGCTTAATCCCATTTTATCAATGAGAATTCTGAAGGTATGAAAGAAGTATTATTTCAATAAGATCCATCTAATTTCAACATTGCTTTAGTTTCTTGTACCATATAGCACAAACAAATACATAAAACACATTTACATATGTTAAGGAGATGTCTCAGCTCTTTAAAATGTATGCTTACAAAGTCTTCCAATTAGAATTCAGTTCCCCACAGTCAGATTAAGCTGAACAGACACTAGTTTGCAGAGGAAAGAGTTCTCAACACTCACACAACCACACAGACACAAACACATACATGCACACACTCACACACATACTCACACACACAGACATAGACACACATACACAGAGAGACACACATAGACACACACACTCAAATACATATGTAAACACTTTTAAACACAGTATGTGCTATATACTTTAAAAATAAATGCTTATAAGACAGAAGGTGGGGCATAATATGATTCATTTAGTAGAAGTTTTTTAGGAATCACACATGCAGAAGCCAAGACACACAATTATGCCACTCAATTTGTAATCTTTTTCAAGTGTCTGAGCATAATTAACAGACATTCATGTCCTTTTAGTCTCAGGGCCCATATTGTATGAGCAAGGAGATGAAATATGAGAACAAATTGTCAACAAAGAATGGCTGACTACTATACGTCTTCTAAGCCTACATGAACCCTATTGCTAAAGACAACATATGCTGCTGAGAGACAGAGAACATTGATAGATCTGGCTGGCATCTGGAAGGGAGCATGTTCTGAAATGCTTGGAGTATATAGTGCTAGAAAGTGCTACATAAGCTGCCTGGGACAAATGGTCAACAACCTTGTGAGCAAACAGGGGACACTGCTATATGAAAGAAATAAGCCTGACAAAATAACATATACACACCTGTAAGATAGTGGCACCCAGCCTAGGTGGGTAAACAATGGCTCTCTGATTGGCTAAGAAATCCACTCAGTGGAAAGGAACCCATAGTTGGAACTGGGAACCCAGTCAGAACCCGATGGAAACCAGGGTTATGGATGCCAGTGAGATGCTCCCACTAGTCTTTGGCCAAAAGAGAGGCTTGACATCCATCAAAATCTCTCTCAATTAACAATGCTTATCAGCCGGGTGTGGTGGCCCACGCCTTTAATCCCAGCACTCTGGAGGCAGAGGTAGGAGGATCCCTGTGAGTTCAAGGCCAGCCTGAGACTACAGTGTCAATTCCAGGTCAGCCTGACTAGAGCGAGACCCTACCTTGAAAAACCAAAAAAAAAAAAAAAAAAAAAAGAAAACCATGCTTATCGCCTTTGACCTAGGCTGGTTTCAATCTCTGTTGGAGAATCTTTATTTATTTATTTATTTATTTATTTATTTATTTATTTGTTTGTTTATTTATTTATTTATTTATTTATATTTTTCAGAATGGAGCAAAACAGAGGACAGCCAAAATCCACCAAGACAAGGAAAGCTAGCTGATTCTCTGGCAGGAGATGAGCCACCCCTCACACATCAGCTACTGCTCAGGTGAAACCACAGAGAAATTGGCCAGTTGAGCAAGAGGGCCACTTCCAGGAGCCTGACAGTCTGCATTGTCAAAATGTACCAAAGCAGAAACCCAGATGCTATTTTCACTGATGTTAATTTTATGAAGTGCACAGGTATGTGGGAGGACCTTTAGGCCAAACTAAAGGGTACTAAGGAAGAAGATTTCATTTTAAAACAAATGCTTTTGTTACCTGTGTAAATGCAAAATATGCATAATAATAAAAAATTAAATAAATGCACTTTTTTGTTGATTTTTCCACTTAGGTCTCTATCTTATCTTTGTCATTTTGTACAAAGATTCTTAATTAGAATCAGGGAAAGTAGAATCTTTTTACTTGGCAGAAAGAAGCCTGCATTGATTTTTCTTTATTGACAATCATACACTGCAGTATGAATATATATAATGGCTACACATAATTAAAAATAAGTTAAATACCATAAAGGAAAATGAAATGAAAAAGGATTTCTCATGGGTAATCCATTACTTTAGAATCTTATGTTACTCTAAGAAACACCTAATAGTTTTCTAGAATCAATGCTCAGATTACAAGACTTCCATCATCACACACAGACATTTGCAATTTGGTCCCTTGTCCTCTTAGGGAGTCACTCTTGTCAGCTTTATTTGGTGATTTAGCAAGTGCAATACAATATATATGGAAAGCCTTTCTAAAGTGGCTAGGTATTAAAATGGAAGTCTGTTAAAATCCCACAGCATTTTTGAAGATTCACCAAATGTCAGAATTTAAAGGAGCCAAGGAAATCATTGTCCCAAGGTTTTGATATTGTAGTTAAAAGAAAGGAGGAATAGAGAATGGAAGTTTTGGCAAGAGGTCACACAGCACAGCACAGTTAGTTGATGGAGAAATTCACATGCTCATTCTTTATGCACTGTGGTCATTCTTGACAGGTCTCCTCTGATTCTAGGAAGGTCCAAGTGATTGCAAAAGGGCGGGATAAAGATAACATTCAGAGTTATTTGTTTTATTTTGTGTTGTTTTCTTTAAACACTTATCTAGACAGATTAAAATTCTGAAGGACACAGTAAATACCAGAACATTATCTTTTAGCATTGCTACTGATCAAGTAGAAATATAAGGAAATGGCCATTTTTTTATTTACCTTAGAAAGATGGCGACAAATATAGATGGCTTTTCAAATCAAAAGTGATAGAGATCTTAAAAAATAAAGTGAATTGCAGACTGGGGAGATGGTTCAGTAGATAAATAGCCCTTGCTTTACAAGCATGAGGACCAAAGCTCTGATCCCCAGAATTCATGTAAAGCTGGACATAGTAGCTCGCATCTGTAGTACAAATGTTCCTGTGACATGGTAGGAGGCAGATACTTTAAGAGTATGTGGACCAGCTAAGCTGGCACAAACAGTGCCAAACTACAGGAGACCCTATCTCAAACAAGGCAGAAAGTGAGGACTCACACCCGAGACTGTCCTTGAACTTGCACATGTTCTCTGTGGAACACACACATCCACACAGGCATCTAAACACTAGATCTTTTCCCACCATGCTTTCCCTCATTTTACCATTTCACCATTTTTTTGATTGATACAAATCATGCTTTGATAGTTCAAGATGGTAAAAATAATGGGAAACTGCAATGAAAATAATTGGCAGAGTTAAAAATATCCATGACACTATGCATGGGTCTTAGGTGTGAGCAGTATTAATGAATTAAATTTAGTAGTATAGGCAGTCATGGGGACATATACCTGTATTCCCAGCACTTGAAAGGTGGAGATAGGAGGACTTGGTTATCCTCTAATACAGAATAAATTTAAGGTCATTCTGGGCTACATGATATTTTCTCTCAAAAAAAGTTATAAAGCAAAAAAAATGCCTCTCCGTTATCATTGGTGGAAGAAAGGAATGGATGTTGAATCCATTTTAGTATCCTTTTAACGGTACTTCAGTCTCTTCCCAATTATTGTAGCAAGAGGTGCATGATGCCTCTCTTTCCTGTCATTAACCTCCCCAAACATGCTGAACATCATTCCCAAAGTACAAATGTGTGTAAATATGCACCTTGATGCAATAACCTCAGAGGTCAGATGTACATTTATACTAATGAGAAATACTATGTTCATTCAAAACTGTTATATCTGTTCTTAGGGAAAATATATTTTGGTGAAATAAGCATGAAAAAATATTTGTCTATTTTTATATATGAATATTCATGTATAGATATTCAAGGTAGGAGAAGAAAAAAGGAACAGCTGTTCTCTTACATTAAACTGCAGATATTCAAGGTAACTTGAGTGTTCATACCAGGTCAGCAAAGCAATGCAGTTTGAGATTTGACAGAATTCCCTCAATAGCTCTAAAACCAGAATCCAAATGAGAAAGATTCCTGATGTTTAAATTATCTTTGAAACAATATATTTTACAGCTTTAAAATTGCTTCTTCCTAACATTTATAGTTCTCATCAACCATCATATACCTCCATGGGATTTGTGAGATCAAAGATGCAGGAAAGAAATTGTTAGCCCCAAATTCTTATAAACAAAAGATTGGTACATGTCAAATAGCTTTGAATATCCACAAAGTTCTATATATACACACAAGGCCATTTATTTTAATAAAACCCCTGCTTTCCTCATCAAAATATATCTTCAACTTTAAAGAAGCAAAAACAACTGCAGTGAATCTCAAGAGTTACAGAAATTCATCTCCCAAGAAACATTCTCAACATTTAAGTTCTATTCATATTGGTCATACAATATTTGTGTCTTTTTTAGAAAAAATCTTTACATAAACTCCTTATATTTATTAAATAATTAAAGAAGGTGTAGAAAAATAGAATATTTTTAAAAAGTAGTTTTCACTTTTGAAATAAGACTTGTGAAGATCCATGTATAGCACATAATATCTGTTTTCTAAGATCCGTGTTGCCCATACCAAACAATGGAAAGAAGACAAAAGTACACAAATCAGTATTTTACAGAGAGATTGTCTCATCTGAGATTTAAAATGGTTTCTTAACTGTCAGCCCTGTAAAATGAAATAATTTTTATACTTTCAACATATAATAGCACAGAGTAAACATTTCTATTACTATAAGGCATAACAAGGAGAGATTGGACCAATGCAAAATCAATAACCATTAGGCAATCATCAAATATCTACAATTCAGATCTTATATCCATAACCAGTGATAACCATTTCTCAATTTTTAAATTTCATCACTCCTGCTGGGCTTAGTAGCCAGAGAAAACTTCCATTCAAGCAAACAGTGCTCCATGGCAGCACTTGCACAGTCCTGGTATATCCAAAACATCTTTGGGTCACGATGGTAAGCTACGGTCCATCTTCCAATGGCCTCACTGGCCACTGTATCAGGGATTTCACTCCCGACTTTATATATTGCATCTCAGCAGCAACTCCTGGAACAATGTGGATTGGAATGAGTTATTTCGTGTTCTGAAAGACAACTACAAACTTGACTACTATATCCAACAAAATTCTCTTTTTCTTCTTTTGGAGGAAACAACATCTTCCCATAAAAGGAAAAAAAAAAGATATGAAAGAAACTCATGACCATAATGACAGTTTTACAAAAGACATTTGAAAGAATCCTTTGAACTGAAGACAAAAGAAAAAACTAGAAAACAAGTAGCTATTATTTTCTAATGTTTGAGAATATAGTCTTCAAACCAAAATTAGAATAAACAAAAAGATCATATTGTACTGATTAAGAAACTATGTATCTAGAGTACCTTATAATTTTAAATATTAAGTGTTTATTATGCATACTCTCAAAATAGTTGGAACCACCAGGAGATTAACTAGAATAAATTTAAAACATATCAAATATTTTTAATCCATGAGTTAATAAAAATAACTTTAAACTAAAACCCCATATTGTAATTTTTTGCTTCCATGTGAGCCAAATTAATTTGAAAACTGTGAAGCTAGAAGAGTCAAGCATTCATTAATCTTCCTTATAAGAACTATATCTTATGCATTCAAACATTTAAGAAAGAAAAAATCTTTTATTTAATATGTCAACTATTCATTCTACAAGAGGAACTATCATACATCAATGTTTGAGTATGCTTAATGAAATAATGAATCTGGATAATGATCAACTATAATTTCTCTATCCATAAGTAAAAGGTTAATGAGGAATTACAAAATAAATGGATCATACTAAAAATATTAGAATAAGATTTAACTTAATACCACAAAAGAGACATAACATATTACCTTCTGTCCATGTGCAGCCAAAACTACAGAAAAAACCCTTTAAATATTAAATATAAAACCGATATGCCATCTGGATAATCAAAATAAGAAAAAATTTATAGAACAAATTGGCAACTTTTTTCAAACAGATTAGATTTATATGTGTGCCACACGCAAACTCACTACTTAGAGACATCACCATACATTTATCACACACATAGTACACACCACAAACCTCACAAAACACACATAGCACACTAACCACATGTACCACATTTACACCCCACAAATATCACAAAGCATACACACCATACACTTATATCACACACCACATCCTTACCACATGTCTACCTACCATACACATAATTCATACATCCCCATCACAAATATCACGTACATCACAAACACATCATACAGACCCCACTCAAAGCCACATCTCACACACCACATATGTGGCACATACAACATGCCACAAGGAGCATGTGTATCACACTCAAACACTCATGCACACCATATACAAATCACACATACCATATGCAATTTACACATCATATATACCACAAAGCACATGTAACAAATACATACCCATTTATACCGCACACCACACAAAGCACACATACCTCCCACACACTGCAAATATACCAGAAGAACAAGTTCCACACAGACTACATCCATGTATCACAACTACCCCCCCCACCACCACACACACTAAGATTCAGCCTTTTGACATTGAAACATAACTTCATGTTTTAGCCTTGTGCCATCAAATTACTAATAAAAAAATCACGTTTAAAATAATTTATGTTCTATGTTGAGCTGCAATCTTAGCTATCATGGGGTCCCTACAGCCCCTTGGACTGGAGGTTGGCCACACCTAGAGGTTTGTACCATGATTTTTGAGAATATGTTTGTATTACTCACGGTTTACTAAAGGAACAGAATCAATGAAATGGATATGTATTAAAAGGGGTTTTATTAGACAAGCTCTCAAAATACAAGCTGCTTAGTCCAATAATGGCTGTCAGCATGCTAAAGAGACTGAGAACAAAGTAGAGGTGTAGCCCTTGAGATGACATACTGATGAGCTCCCAGTCTGGTTTAGAAGGCCTACAAGATCTCTGGAGAGCTGCTGGTCTTCAGTCCATGTCAGAAGGCCACAAAAGCTAAAGTCTTGGAATTAACCAGACAAATTACTAATGGCCATGCACCACCACCCAGGAATCAAGAAAGAGCCATCAATCTGTCAATCCTGACAGTTTCTAGGCAGAAGCTGTGTTCTCTAGTCAGAAAAGGATTTTAGCAACAGGATAGGTGCACTTATCAATCAGCAAGGAGTTAAGATGCCCATGCCAAAGCAGCACCATTTGTTTGGTTTTGTTTGTTTGTTTGTTTGTTTGTTTTGGTCAGGTAGTTTAGTATCTGGGCTACTACCAGAAAGGCTGCTTTCTCTGGAATGGATCTTCCTCCTTTAGCAAAGATTTCCTGGAAATGTCTTCACAGGCAGACCAGAGGCTTAGGTGATTGTTATTTCTGGTTGACAGTCAAGGTTGATCATCACAATGTTGTGATGACATCTGTGAAAAATTTGAGTAATATATATATATATATATATATATATATATATATATATATATATGCTTAATAACGTTAAAGAATTATTAAAAGAGGATGTGATATGGATGGTGTAGTTGTATTTATTTTCTTAAAATAATTCTTTTAGATGCTAATATTGAAATATATCATGCAAATGATGAAATATTGGTATTGGATTTAACTTTACATTAATCCAACAATGTCTTGGTAACTACAAGGAAGGAGAGAGCAGATGAAGTGATTAAGACAAGGTTAGTTACATAACTACAACTAGTTGAATATCAGCACTCATTAAAGTAATCCTTCTTGCTTTGTATATGTTTTATCATTCCCATGATAAGATTCTTAAAGTTAAAGTAGACCTTAATACAGATTCCTTAAAATGCTAAACCACACTAGCTATACTTGTTAATTTTTGAGTGCAAATAACACAAACAAGTTTATAAGTAAAAACAGTAAATGAAGGAATAAAAACAAGAATATATTACTGAAAATTCCAGGGATCAATCTACTTATTAGAAACTTTGAAGATGAAAATGAGTTGATGGTCTAATTATTTTGCCTGGTACTTCTGTGTTTCCATCTCTCCTATACCTACCTCTCTTTTAGAATCCACTTTCTTCACATACTCACCTCATTTCCTCACTAGATCACCATTGTGGGATAAATCAGTGAGTGAAATACAATTTGAATTTAGTCCTCCAGGGAGGGTCTTACTGGTTTTAAGTACAGAGCTGCTGTGGCTCACGCTTCCCAGGCACATAGCACTGTAAGAACCCTCTGTAGTCCACTGATTTCTAATTTTTGTCTCTTATACTCCTCATCCCTTTTCTTGTGTCTTTTCTTGAAGAGAAACAATATATAGTCTCAGAAATGTTTTACATGTGTAAGATATTCTTTTTGGTAACTTCATAAAATATATATTTGTGGTTTTATAAGTGTATATGCAATACAGTTTATTTTTCATCTGAAACTAATCATTCTGCCTTTAAAACTTTGCTAAAATAAGTAATTTTATTGGGATATATTTACATACATTAAAACACATGATTCTGAAGCATAGAGAGAAATTAATTTGACAAATCTGTATTTCCACGTCATGGATACCCTAATCAAAGTACACAGCATTTCCATCATGCTGAAAACTTTTCTAAACTTTCAGTACCCCACATGACATGCAGCCACTGTTCTGATTTCTGTTTCCATGATCTAGTTTGCATGATTAGTGGATTTCACATTCATACAATACAAGCTCATATGTCTAACCTCTGGTACTTAATTGAGAATCTGGAAGGCTCAGCCACACTTATTAGCATGCATCAGTTTTGAAATGATTATTATGCCACTTAAGGCTATTCCACAGTACAAACAATGTTACGTCTCTAGGATAGGATTTTGTTTATCTAATCCCATGTTGCATTTCTAATGTAGATGTCATGGTTTGATCCAGGTGTCCCCCACAAACAATTGAATGTGTTCTGATAGATCGATCCTCAGCTGATGGCAGTTTGGGTTTTGCAACCTCGATGGAGCTGTGTTATCAGGGGCGGGTTTATGGGGTTATAAGCCAGCTTCCCCTTGCCAGTGTTTGCCACACCTTCCTGCCACCATTACCAGTGCTGTGGCAGAGGTGATGTCCAGCCCTCTGCTCATGCCATCGTTTTCCCTGCCAGGATGGAGTCTCCCCTCGAGTCCGTAAGCCAAATAAACCCATTCCTCCATAAGCCGCTTTTGTTTGGGTTCTTTCTGCGCAGCAACTAGAAAGCTGACTGCAACAGTAGAATTTTGTGTAACTAAACTCATGTTGTATTTCTAGAATAGGATTTTGTGTATTTGATCCCATACTTCTAACTGCTTCCTAGTGTTCTGCCAATAAGCATTCTTATTTTTTTTTCCATTCTGGAGACACATGTCATTTAGTGATTTCCTCTTAATGGGAGCATTCTCTGGAGAGGTGGGAGGCCTCCATAGATAGGCTTATTAAGGCTTAGAATGGAAACAAATGCCACACATCACAGGAAGATCCTGAAACTTAGTAGGATTTCAAGGCCCCTTCCCAAAGTTATATAAGCAGCAATAATTGCTAGGAGGAGGGACTCTCTGGCCAGGGAAGAGCTACCTACACGTCATTCAAGGAGCTCCAGGGATGTAGCTTTAGTGACATTACCAAGGCTGTGGTGGGCTTTTCTGTGATGTAGCTGTCTTTGCATCATCCATGTTCCTGTAAGTGACCTCTCACCAATGGTCCTGTAAGAGCCCCAATAACTCTCTGGATCGCTAAGCAAAATTTCAGTGGAATAATTTCTCTGGTTTGTTATTGGTTCACTACCTCAGTTAAATAGATGTTTGCTTACCAGCAAAACAGTCTTACAACACAGTCGGCAAACATTCTAGCTGTGAGCTCAACTCCAAGTCCTACATTATACAATTTTTATGTTTTGCTTATATATAATTATCTAGTGACATACACTTGACTATCTCCTAGGCCTTGCCTTGCTAGCACAAAATAATGCTATAATAAACATTGAATGCTTTCCCTTAAGGATCTATGTGAATATTCTTTAGAAATTATATATATATATATATATATATATATATATATATATATATATCCATGTTTTTAATTTCATTAAAATGGTTTCTAGAATGTTCTCATTGGTTTACATTCTCTTCATTCAGCATCACAGTCACTGTTCCCCATATGATGGTCATGGATATAATAGCAACTCAGTAAATTCTATTAATTCTATTAACCAGTTTAGAATATTTATAGCAGAGTCACTCAGTAGAAATGTTAGGAATGAAGAAAATACTGTGTATTTTCATTGCTCCAAATGATTACTAGCTACACATGGTTATTGAGCAAGTAACAGGGCGAGTGCAAATGAGAAGTTGAATTTTAGATTTTATTTCGTTCTACTGGATTAAAACATGTGAATGTTAATATTCATTGCCAACTTGACAGGGTTTGGAATCTACAGAATATACACTCCTGGATGTGTCTGTGAAGACATTTCCAGAAAGGTTTAACTAGGAAAGAAGACACATCTAAACATAGGTGGCACCATGCCATGGCTGCAGCCCAGGCTGAATGAAAGGGAGAGAGAAGAAAACCTGATGAGTGCCAGCATTCATCTGTCTCTGCTTTCTGCCTGCAGATGCAGTGCAATCTGCTACCTCATGTGCCAACCCCCAAGCCTTCTCTTTTTCCATGGACAGTACACCTCAAATCATGATTCAGAAGAAATAATTCTTCCTGGAAGTTGCTCCTTGTTAGGTATTTGGTCATAACAAGAAATGTAGCTAATAAAATTTAATTTAAAATTGTTCCAAGTGGATTACTATATTGAGAAATGTCATTTAGAATAAACGACAATGATGACATTTAGACTTAGTTTCTCAGACTAGTGAGGTGTCACTGGTAAGGGGGTTGAGAGGATGACACGATACACTCGGTGCCTTCGATAGTTCCAAATTTCATGAGGCACGGATAGAATGAAGTTAAACAGACATTCGGAGACATTGCTGGATGTGCTGTTAAACCTAGCATTGCCAGAGAATAGGTAGCCTGTAAAGGAGCCCTACAATTTGAGAGATCTCAGGCAAAAACTTGAGTGGAAACGTTGATGGTGCTTGGAGACAGACATGGAACATTATTATCGACTATCTAGCTTGGACAGCAAGATAAATGGCTGAACATAGTTTCTAATGACAGAGGTCATAATGAACTCACAGGAACATCACCCGCAAAGCAGAGGTGGTGATGGAAAGTTAGTCAACTTCTTTTGAGTCATGGAAAGGTTGTATCTGGAGCCAGTTTGCCTCAGGTTCTAGAAGCCCATATGGTACCACTCAGGTTTCACCAAGGCTTACGCAAAGGTCATCTCAGTCCTTCATATACGATGTTCTGCTCAGTCACGTGTTGTCAGAGCTTAGCACACGTGGAATGGAGTGACCTTGGAAAATTCACAAGTATCTGGGAGTTCATCAGTTGACACAGAAGAAGTCTGGGAACTGGTGTGCATCCATTGTTTAATGTTGCAGAGAATTAGTGAGCTGAAGCAGCTGCTTTGGGTAGACGGCTAAAAATGCCAAAGCAAGAGAAACAGAACATATGGGATAGGTTTATCTCCAAAATACTGCTTTGAGGATAATATTGACATAATCTGCCTATCATATTTTCTCTCGTTGATCTGATTTGCATAACACTTTCTGAAAATAAGATCCATATGGGCTTTAGTATTTTGGTGGAAGAGGTGTAAATCCAAGCTTATTGAAAGAGAGCCAGATACAGGAAGAGCCACAAACCCCAAACTGCAGCCAGGAAGCATTTATCTTCATGAGAAATGTGGATCCTTAAAAAGAATCAACCAGGGGGAAGAGATGCTTTAAGACGGAGAGTTAGTAGATTCTTTCCAGTAGCCAGGTCCTGTGCTAAGCACGCACATTGTGTTGTCCTTGGACAATATTCTAGGTACTTATATCAGTCCTATTTTATATGTTTTGAAAACCGAGAGTCAAATATAGAAGATAGCATACTCATGTTTCACAGCTAGAACATGCCAGAGCCAAGATACAACCCAGTTTTGTCTGACTATAAAATTGTATTTGGAAACCAAACATTTCCATATGTATTTGAGTGTGTACAGTAGTTCTCAAAACGTTTCAGATCCAGTGTATAGACCTTATATTAACATTTCTATAAATATTATCATCAAAATTACCACTTTGGAGATTCTCAGCTAGACCAAAAATCTATGTTTTAACAAAAATTCACTTGACTGTTATGCACACTCATGATTAAGAGCCACTAAATGAGTGAGATTTAATTACTCATTGCAGAGTCAGCAACCTGGAAGCTGGGAGGTTAAATAATTTTAAAAAAAACATGTTCTGTACAAAAGTAAATGCAGAATTCTTTTGAGATGTGTATTTTTGAAATATCTGTGACTTGATTTAATGAAAGTAATACTAGATAAGTAATGGTTAAACTTTGTTTCTGATTCCAGATCAGAAATAAAAACACAGTTTGGCAGTGATAAGTCACTTAATTTCTATACACTTCTCCTTCATCATCAATAGCAACAACAGTTGGGTTGGGTGATAATACCTGGTACATTTGTCTGGCCTTATAGAGTTCACAATCCCCCTTGTATCGTTTAGAGATAGATAGGAGAATGTTTAGCCAAAAAAATGGATGTGTTTGCTTAGGAAATTTACCAATATATCTTTGTTTTAAAATATATATTTATTGTCCATAATGAGTTATATTATTTAGTGGGCAAACCATGCGTTGTTATCCCGAATTCCCCAATTCCCCCCCTCCCAAGGGACCTATAACCACAGTCATTCAATCAACACAGGATAGGCCATTGAGACAGAAACCAATATATCTTTTTTACATTGACACTTTTAGAAATTTTGCATACAAAAAAGCAAAATACATTCAAAATGTGTAGATGTTCCTGTCTCTTCTCAAATATGGTTATACTTCAAAACTACTGAAAAGTTAAAAAGTGTTCTAGGTAGGGCTGTGGATGGCTCAACTGTTAACGTGCTTGCCCACAGGGCCTGGCAACTCAGGTTCCATTACCCAGGACCCACATGTAGCTGGATGCAGAGTGGTGCATGCATCTGGACTTCATTTGCAGTGCCTATTCTCTGTGTCTGTCTGCTTCACTTCTCTCTCTCTATTTCTGCTTTCAAATAAATAAATAAAATATTTTAATAATTCTAGGCCTTTCTACAGAATAATATATATCCAATATAAAAACTCTACACATATGCATAGTCGTTGGATCATTCTAATATATTTTAAGTTGAAAGCCATGTCTCTGAAAATCAAATTAAGTCAAATGAAGAGAGATAAAACTAGATAATCTTAATATTCTAACCATACATTTGTAGCTTTTATATGTCAGCCTTTCATTGCTGCGATTAAACACCTGACAGCTTTAAAAAGGAATTATTTTTTCTCACAGTGTCAGAGGATTTCACCCATGATCCAATTCTTTCAGCTTGAGGTTAAACAGAATATAAGGGCATAGAGGACATACTGGAACAGCTTCTCATCTGATGACAGCAAGGAAGTATTTAGGACAATATGACCCCTTCAAAGACACATCCCTAGTGCCCTACTTCCTTGAACCAGTTCTCATCTCTTAAGTTTTATAACACCTCTGTATAATACCACCAGATTGGATCAATCAATAGAGTGATTCATTGGTAAGGTCATAACCTTCATGATGCAATCACTTCCTAATATCCCATCATTTGGCAACCAAGCTTTTAACACATGCGCCTTGGAGAACATTTCAGATTCACATTATAACAGTGGTTCTCTGTTGTCTAGGGAGTAAATGTACTTTGTTTAAACTAGAATTCAAAGCCTTTTTCATGTTCTGTTTCCTGAGTACATTCCCTACTTGCCTGTTCCATTAATCACTTTCATAAATCTGGCTTTAGCCAAATTAGACTCCCAGTTATATTCCAGATCCATTGTGCATTCTGTATCCTCTGTGGTGTTTCTAGTGTTGTTTTCTATGTCTGTAGTTATCCTCTGTAGTTTTCATCTATAACATGATGCAAATGTTGGATTTTATGGACCCTTCTCTGATCTATCAGCTCATAACCATGCTTCTTTCTTCTGATATCATAGAACATTTTAGATACAATATGTTCTTGTGGTGAGAGAGATATGTATATGTGTTTGCATGTTAGTATGAGTATGAATGTATGTGTAGATCAGAGGACAATCCTGGGTGTTATCTCCTAAAATTATATCTACCTCTTTTGGAGACAGAATTACTCATTGACCTTGAGTTTACCACATACGGTAGACTGGTATTGCACAGACTTTTCCTCGGGAGAGGTGAACAATCATCTATTCAATGCCAGATAGGGTTCCAATAACAGACAAAAGTAAGTATTGAACTAATAAGTTTATTGAGGTTCTTTACAGGAGTGTGGGTGAAGGATAATTCATAGGGTCATGAATTACTCAAATGCAGCTATCACAAAAAACCCATTCCAGCATGGGAGATAACTCACAGAAACACCATCTCTGGAGCTCACTGCATACCTTGTAAGCAAGGGAGTCTCTACCCCCTAGCAATGGCTTACTATTTCTGTAACCTTCAGGAGAGTTCTTATGATTCCTTTAAGTTTCAGGAATTTCCCAGGATCTGTCAATTGTTTATTTCCCACATCCTCCATCCAGGAGGGAATGGTTCAATTGGAGTAACTTTCCATTTAATACCTCACTCTCCAGCAAGTTCCAGGAAGCCTCCTGCACCTGTCTGATCAGCTCTGTCTGATCAGTGGTGTTTTCCACCATGCCTACCATGTTTACTTGGGTAATAAGAATCCACCTCTGATCCACATGACTGCAAGGCACTTGACTGACTGACACGTCTCCCCCTCTCTTCCTTTTGTTTGTTTCTGACTGAATAATAGTCAGATAACTTCAGTACTCAATTAAATGCATAATTTTATTAGTTGTTACATTATGTGATTAGAGTGTTGTTTAATATCTTCAAAATGTCATTAAGAGTCAATACCTATTTTATAATATAGTTTAACTTCGCTTGGCAAATTTAAATTACCCACCATAGTTCCAAAGATCACATACTGAATAAACCTTTCCAATGGGTGATGACAGCTTTGTCAATATTGGCCTATTTTTCTTTTTCTTTCTTTTTTCTTTCCTTCCTTCCTTCCTTTCTTTCTTCCTTCCTTCCTTCCTTCCTTCCTTCCTTCCTTCCTTCCTTCTTTCTTTCTTTCTTTCTTTCTTTCTTTCTTTCTTTCTTTCTTTCTTTCTTTCTTTCTTTCTTTCTTTGAGGCAGGATCTCACTCTAGCCCAGGCAGAGTGACCTGGAACTCACTTTGTAGCTCGAGGTATACCTCAAATTTATGGCAATCATCATACCTCAGTCTTCCAGGTGCTGGGATTAAAGGCATGCACCATCACCACCATGCCCAACAATGTGTGTGCGTGTGTGTGTGTGTGTGTGTGTGTGTGTGTGTTTGAGTGCACATGGTCATGTGTATGAGTGAGGTCGCACATGTGTGGAGGTCAGAGAATAAACCTGTGTGTTGGTCCTCACCTTCCAATCTGTTTGAGGTTTCTCATCATTCACCATGATGTGTTTACCAGGCTTGCTGGCACATAAGCTTCTGGTGCTTCTCCTATCTCTGTCATCATTCTCACTCTGGATGCTCTGTGATTACAGACACTAGTTCTCTGATCCAAACTCTGGTACTCACACTTACGAGGCAAGTGCTTTCATCTGGTGAGCCATCTCTTCAAGTCCAGTTTCTTCATAAGAACAAGGAAACTTTTCCAAGAATCTGCCCATCAGGCATCCTTTTTATTTCTTTGACCACTTTGAAGTTACACAATAAATTATAAAGCACTCTTACTAACAAGGGTCATTCTCTTTCTGGGAGTGGATCACTGAGGGGTTTTCAAATGGAAGAAAGTCTAATGAGAAATCAGAACCATCTTAGCAAGGAAGAGGGACAGGATTTGGGAAATGGTGGTTGGCTGAGCTATGTTAACTCCTTTTCTCAAGTAAAAATAGCCTATCAATTTATATAATTAGGTGCTCCATATATAGTTTCCCTTATTAAACTCAAGGCTCTTTGAGGTCAGATTTTTGTTTGACTATGAGAGTCATAAACTTTTAGGTTAGATACTGGGTTGAAATTAAAGGTGATAAACTCATTCTAGCTTGTCTGGAACTTTGATAGAAGCATCCGAAGTACTATATCCACAGAAACCTCATAGTTCTGGGCAAACTACTTCACCCCCCAATGAAATCTCATCTCTGCCCTTTACCAAATATATGAGTTTGGAGCCCAGTTATTTGATCTTCAATGTTTCATTCAAGAACTACTTCTTGAATGTCTGTCCAACATGTGCCAGGCACTGTTTCAGAAACTGCTTGTTTTTCTGTCCATTCTGACATTAGGTCTCCCATTTCCCGCAATCCTGCTAAAGCTGCCCTTGGATTGCCTTGTGTGTGACCCTCTCTCTGCATCATCACTCAGAGATGATGTCAGAGGAAGCCTCACCGCCTGACGAATGGGGCTTGGGAAATCCCCAGGAGCTTTCAGACACTGTTTCTGGCTTGAAAAACAAAACACCCACAAAATAGCCAAGGGTCCCAAATTGCTCAGGGAACATGCTGTCCTCTCCTGTTTTCAGGGCCATTTCTTGGACAAGCAACGGCTCTGTTTGCTGGACTTTTGGCCCTGTACAGTCACTGTGAGGCAAGGCACATCTCGCACAAACGAGCCTGAGAAATGAGGTAATTGCGGCTTTCGATGAATGCTATTTCTGTCTCCTAGGCGATGCTGGCCGGGATATGAAGAACAAGAAGAAGTGTAGCTGACACGTTATGGCTCTCATCAGAAACTGGAGATAGATAACACAGGAATGGGAAAATCCCCCTCCTGTTCTCTCCACTGAATGATGAGTGAATTCTTTATGAACGTCCTATTCTCAGATGAGATCTGCTCCATGTTGGAAATTCCTTCCAACTGCCAGAATTTTTCCATTTGGTTGCCAAAGTGATTTTTAGATGTGATTTAATACAGCTTTATTGAAAATCATCTAAGAAACAAGTGTAATGTGTATGTGTTTTTGATCTATTTTCAACTTCACAAGGACCACTGGAAACAGATTCCATCAATATTCTCACTGTAGGGAATAAAATAATGTGAGTCAAAGTGGTGAAGCCCCTGGTTACAGAAGGAATGTGCGTAAGGTCAGAGTGGGTACTAAGGTATCTTCTCTCATAAAAATAGTCACTCGTGACACCACTGATAAAGTTAGCTGTCAACTCTGCATTTTCCTCTGACCTGTTTTATTCAGTTCAAAGTGGGAAACATAGTAACATGATTTCTGAGTAACCCAATTATTATCACTCTTCAAAGCAACATTCTGGAACACAGTACAGTGACAGTTCTACTGAGCTGGCTAGCATACAACTTCCTCTCAGAGATGCTTTGCGTTTGTTGAGGTTTGTGTGTTTTATTTGTGTTGTGTGTCCTTAGTCCGTGGCATCGAGTTGTCCAACATTGATGCTGTGGATGGCTCTATATCCTGGGTTTCCTCTTCACTACAACTCAATAAGTTTGTAAATTTAAATGTCTTAATAAATTAGCCAGACAACCACATACCAATGAGTTAATTTTATTAGGAAATACTAAGGTATTCTTTCACTTATTTCTTCAGAGTTTTTATGTTTTCACTTTATAGAAAGTGAATTTCTTTCTTCAGAGTTTTTATGTTTTCAATTAATAGAAGCCTCCACTAGTCTTTGTCTGAAAGAAAAGATACACCCATCAACATGTCTCTTAATGAACTGTGCCTATTCCCTTTAATGCACACTGCTCTCACTCTTAGATGGAGAATCTGTGTTCTTTTTTACAGAAAGCAACAAAAACTGGGGAGAACCAAAATTCAACATGATAAGAGAAGACAGTTTACTCCCTGTCATGTGATGATCCACCCCTTTCACACCATCCATGTTCAGGTGAAACCACCCAGGACTTGGTGAATTAAGCATCAGTGCAGATCTCAAGGTGAGCTTGAGAACCTGTGCCAGGGAGATGACGACAGACACTGAGGATACTCAAAATGTTATCAAAGTGGAAATTCAGAAGTTGCTGAGAGTTTAACACGAAAGTAGACATAAAACACACCCGCCAAAGCTCAGGGAATATTGTAGAAGAGGAGAAAAGATTGTAAGAACCACAGGGTGTGAAAGAGTATCCAGAGGCAGCCCCCACCCCTCCATCACACACACACACACACACACACACACACACACACACACACACACACACACACACAAACACCCCTGACACTGCTCTCACAACTCGTAACCCATAACCCCATGATGAATATCCCCACTGAGGAGGGCACTCAGTGGAATAGGGGGTGGGGGAGGAGGGTCATGGGACTAACACATGATTTGTCCATTCAACAAAGTTTCTAATTAATTAAACAACACAAATAAAAAAAATCTACTACATGATCAAGCTGTGCTTGTCCTGGGTATTTACTCAAAGGAACTTAAACCACTGTATCACAGATTCTTGCACAGCATGTTTATTGCTACACTAGTCATGATAACCAAGATATGAGACCAGCCTAGGTACTCAGTAAATGCATGGATAAAAAGTGATTAACCATGCCCTAAATTCTGCCTTACCTTTTGTCATGGTTTGATCCAGGTGTCCCCCACAAACAATTGAATGTGTTCTGATAGATAGATCCTCAGCTGATGGCAGTTTGGGTTTTACAACCTTGATGAAGCTGTGTTGTTGGGGGTGGGCTTATGGGGGTTATAAGCCAGCTTCCCCTTGCCAGTATTTGGCACACCTTCCTGCCGCTGTTTGCAGTGCTGTGGCAGAGGTGATGTCCAGCCCTCTGCTCATGCCATCGTTTTCCCTGCCAGAATGGAGTC
>PVHP010015728.1:0-36786 GCA_004024765.1 Zapus hudsonius | reverse complement strand
TCACAAACAGCAGCAATGACACCCTGTGGTGGCAGTGACTGGTTTTACTGAATGCATCAAAGTGGCAAGTGTGTATTCAGCCAGGTTAGGTCCAGGACACGTGTTAGGAGTTGGGCTGAATGAAGCCCTATTTTTTATTTGTCTATGTATTCATAAGCAGAGATACAGAGAGGGAGAGGGAGAGGAGAGTGTGGGCGCATCTCTTCCACATGGCATCCTAGAAGGAGGACTTTCATTTTCCAGGTAAGGACTCAAGATCTCCCCACATGAACCTTTTTTCTCATAAGGGGAGCCCTCTGTTATCTTTTCTTTTCCTGCCTAGTTAAACAATATAGATTTTGGCTAAAACCTCTCCCATGTGTTCTCCCCACCCTGGTGGCTGGAGAACTCTGTAACTCCCCATGTTCCCTTAAATAAAGCCTCCCACTATACCTTACTATCTGGTTGTCTATGATTTTAATTCTTTAACTTTGTAGTCAAGAATTCAGGTACTCCTTAAATTTTGGGATGCATTGGAACTTTTGCTGGGCATTATCTCAATCCTAACCCCAAACTCAGCCTGCTACTCACTGAGCCATCTCTCCAGCTCTGAAGCCCCATTTCTACTAGAAATAAAACAAGGCACTGGATATTTGGATGTAGCAAACATTTCATTGGAAACAAACCATGACTGTCAATTCAAGAGGGGTGGAAACCCCTTAGGATGTGCCAGTAATCATAAGCGAGGAGACTTCATATATACATGACAGTTTGGGGGCTGGAGAGATGGCTCAGCGGTTAAAGGGCTTGCCTGCAAAGCCTAACTACCCGGGTTTGATTCCCCAGGACCCATGTAAAGACAGACGCACAAAGTGGCACATGCATCTGGAGTTCATTCACAGTGGCTCGAGGCACGCCCTTTCTCTCTCCCTGTCTCTCTCTGCTTGCAAATAAATACTATTTTTTTTTTAAAGACAGTTTTGGAAATCTTGAATCTGACACTGAGCATCCCAACACGCATGGATTTTTCTGATGGGACAGGTTCCCAGTGGACAAACCAACTCGACATCTGACGGTGGGTACAACTCAGTGCACTTTTCTGTAACAGAGATGTGGGTGCCTCGGTCATCTTCAGGTACAAGACAACGGGCTTCAGTGCGATCCGGCACAAAACGTCACAGTTTCAGATTCTACATGATCGCTCCTTTTCAAAAATAGCTTTTATTTTAAAATAGTTTAAGATTCACAAGAAGTTGCAAAAATAGTACAGAGAATTTTCGGTCCCCTTCACCCAGCTTCCCCCAACCACACAGCACATCGTCAAACCAGGAAAATGACGTGGGAACAATTCTCCTGACGCAGGGACAGGCCTGGGTCATGAACACGATCAAACATATTTGAATGACGAGACATGGCTACACGCACTTGGGAGGCAGAGGTAGGAGGATTGCTGTGAATTTGAGGTTCACTTGGGGCTACAGATTGAGTTAGTTCCAGGCCAGCCTGGGCTACACCTTGACCTCAAAATGCCCCCCCCAAAAAAAAACAAAATATGTTTGAGCTGAGAAGAAGGTTCTAATGTAGAGTACCTATCTGCCAACACTCATTTCTTTTTGTCCAACACACTTATGAAAACTAATATCGGAGGATGGAGAGATGGCTCAATGGTTAAGGCGCTTGCCTGAAAAGCCTAAGGACCTTGGTTCAATTCCCCGTGTCCAGGTAAAGTCAGATGCACAGGGTGGCCCATGTGTCTGGAGTGGCTAGAGGCCCTGGTGCACCCATTCTCTTTCTCTTTCTTTCATAAATAAATAAATTTTTAAAACTCTGACGTTTGAAGCCAGGCAGTGGTCATCCCATCTGCTTCTCCAAGCACCACCGCTAGATGGGGAGACCCGAGGGCTAGAGAGCGCCAAGCAGCCTGCAACTGGCCAGCCAGGCGAGAGGTGCTCAGCAGTGCAAGAGTGCCATGTCTGCTATGGGGTGAGCGACTCTGACTCGAGGCCTGTGCCACGGAGGACATTCCTGCCTGTACTGAAACCTCATTAAAAGCTTTGGGGGGAAGACACTGCTGTGACTTGGCTACATGGATATATGATGTCCGCCAAACTGCCCTCTAAATGCTCATGTTTATGCCCATGTATTAGTGCTGCTCTCACTTTGGGTTGGAGAAGCTTCTCTCTTCAGATGGTGGTCAGACTCGAAACTCAGTACTGAAACGAAGGGGCCAATGAAGCCGGGCGTGGTGGTGCCCGCCTTTAATCCCAGCATTCGGGAGGCAGAGGTAGGAGGATCTCTGTGAGTTCAAGGTCAGCCTGGGCTAGACCGAGACCCTACCTTGGAAAAAAAAAGAAGGGACCAATGAGTGTTCAGTGTTCAATGAGACATCTCAATCACACCTTCCAAGGCCCTGGAACCACTGAGGAAGGTGGCAGAAAGAATGTGAGAGCCAATGGATGGGGAGGTGGGGAGGAGTGCTTTCGAACACTCCTCCAGACACAAAGTGGCCAGGGTATTCATGACCTCACAGCAGCTCTCACCTGCACAAGACCTGCACAACACTGGGCCCATTACCATCTTGTCACAGGTGGTGGAAAGGACCAAAAAATGGCATCGAGGGGGCTGGAGAGATGGCTCAGTGGTTAAGGCACTTGGCTCCAGTGCCTGAGGCCCCTGGTTCAATTCCCCAGGACCCACATAAGCCAGACCCACAAGGTGGTGGCCCTGGTTCTCTCTCTCTCTCTCTCTCTCTCTCTCTCTCTCTCTCTCTCTCTCTCTCTCTGTATCTCTCTGCTTGAAAATGAATAAATAAAATATTTATAAAAAAAATGGCATCGAAATAGAAGTGGGACCAGCTGGAAAGAAGAGGGGTTCAGCAGAAAGGAGACAATAGATGAGGGACAAAAGAAAGGAATGGGGGACTGGAGAGACTGCTCAGTGGTTAAGGCTCTTGCCTGCAAAGCCTAACCCAGGTTCTATTCCCCAGCACCCATGTAAAGCCAGACGCACAGTGGCTCATGCATCTGGAGTTCGTTTGCAATGGCTGGAGGCCCTGGTGTGCCCATTCTCTCTCGTTCTCTCTCTTCTCTCTGCTTGCAAATAAATAAAAATATTTTAAAGAAAGTAATGAGTGGATTATGAGCAAAACACATTATGTAGATGCACGAAAATTATAAAAAAGTTTTTTTTTTAATTTTAAAAAGAAGCTCGGGCAGGAGAATCACAAGTTTGAGGCTAACCCAGGCTAGAGACATGAAAACCCTATGTGCAATTTGTCGATTCTGTGTCAGCCACAGAACGCTCCCGCTATCAGGAGGGGCAGTATCAAGATTCTCCACGCATCCAACTACGGCTCTTCAAATCACAGTAGGTGAATGAAGACTCCACTGTCTTCATTTTGAGCCAGTCATTAAAGAGATTTGCAAAAATGTAAATGCACTGGGTGTGTGGCGCATGCCTTTAGTCCTAGCACTTGGGAGGCAGAGGTCAGTGGATGGCTGTGAGTTCGAGGCCAGCCTGGGACTACATCGTGAATTCCAGGTCAGTCTGCGCTAGAGCGAGACCCTACCTTGAAAAACAAACAAATAAACAAAGAAAAACTGCAATGCTATTCTTCTCACTAAATATTTTTGTTTTGAAAGATATAGTTATTTTTAGTATATTAACATACAATAGACTTTAAAATTTTTTTATTTATTTGCAAGGAAAGAAAGACAGAAAAGGGGGAGGGAGAGAAAAAGAGAGAGAGAATGGGCTCCCCAGGGCCTCTAGCCACTACAAACAACTCCAGATGCATGTGCCACTTGGTACATCTGGCTTTCTGTGGGTACTGGGGAATCGAACTCAGGTCATCAGGCTTTGCAATCAAGTGCCTTAGCCTCTGAGCCATCTCTCCAGACCCATATTTAGTTTCTAAGACATGATCTAGCTATGTAGCTGAGACTGGCCTGGAACTTATGATCCTCCTGTCTCTGCCTTCTGAGTACTGGGTTACAGGTATAGGTCACCATGTTTACTGATTCATTATTTTTAAATGAATAATTTTTGGAAATATTTTCGTTTTCATTTCCAATGCTATTGATGCTGATAGACATGATCCACGCAAACTTAACATTGGGGCCTCTGTGGCTTTTAGGGTTCCTGGGTTCTGAGTTCTGTGATGCAGCTCTTCAGAGTACACACACCTCCTTCCAGGGGCTCTGAGATGCATACACACCAGGATAAAGGCCGGAACCTTTTTTCCCCCATCAACTTATACAAACATATTTCCGACTCATCCAGACAGCCTTTAAAGATTAGAAGTTTCTAGAGAGATTGTCAATAGGGAAAATATAATATATAGTGTAAGTAATGTGATCTTTTATTAAACAACTTACTAGTTCACCTAAATTCAAGTTTAACTGAAGCCACCTCAACTTCACAGGTTTCACATGATCTTGAAGGCAGGCAGCTTCGTAGTACCCCAAGAGTCTGTACCCACCTAGGACCTCGTGCGGCCGGTCCGGTCTGTGGCCGTGAACACGGCACAGAGGACGGCTGAAATGAGCAGGTGCATCCCTTCATAGAGAAGCTTTGGAGAAAACACGCTCCATATGAACAAGTGATAGCGGAGGGAGGTCACCAGGACGATGTACGCGGCCGCTGGGGCGGAGCAGATGAGGGCGTAGCAGAAGCAGGCGCGGCTGAGTGCTGAGCCACTGGGAACAGAACAGAGCGTGGGTCAGTGCAGGCGACGAGAACCTGTCATCGCGTTCTTAGAAAACAACTGTGCCCAGAGAGTGCCATGTTCTCACTGCTGTAAGCTTGTCAGTACCTGCGCACAACACTGACACCCGACGGGTTGACAAAGAAGAGCAAGACCAGATAAAGTCATGACGTGTCGCAAAGAAACGCTTTTGTAAACAGTAAAGCAGGCAGCATGGACTTGTGGAGGGCTGTCCCCGGGCGCGTCTCAAACTCCATTTTACACAAAGATGACCCTGGGCTTCCCAGAGATGTCACTGTGGAATCTTCCCACATCTTGTGAAATAGTTATAAAGAATGCTCCCCAGATTCTGCACTTAAGAAGCATATGCATGTGAGGGCTGGAGAGATGGCTCAGTGGTTAAGGAATTTGCATGCAGTGCCTAACGACCCGAGTTCAATTCCCCAGTACCCATGTAAAGCCAGATGCACAAAGTGGTGTGTGCATCTGGAGTTTGTTTGCAGTGGCTGGAGGAAGCCCTGGCATGCCCGTTCTCTGTCTCTTCTATCTCTCTCTGCTTGCAAACTAACTTTTTTAAAAAAAAAGAATTATATTCAAATACTACTAAATGACACATATTGTAAACAATGAATAGAAAAGTCACAAAGGATGGCATATATACAATCAAGTAAAATGATACATTCTGCGCTTTAAGCCTGGCAGAAAGCAACAACCTAGAGAATCTGGTAAATAAACTAGCAATGCAGTGTCCCTCCTATAAGAGCCGTGTGTGTGTGTGTGTGTGTGTGTGTGTGTGTGTGTGTGTGTGTGTGTTTAATTATTTGCAAACAGACAGAGACAATAGGTGCACCAGGGCCTTCAGCCACTGCAAACAAACTCCAGATGCATGAGCCACTTTGTGCACCTGGCTTTACGTGGGTACTGGGGAGTTGAACCCAGGTTATTAGGTCTGCAGGCAAGTGCCTTAACCACTGAGCCAGCTGAGCCATCTTTCCAGCCTGAGGCATGTGTTTTCAACCATTCCCATAAGCATCACATAAATCTAACCTATTCCCAGGAGTCTCAGCCTCTTCCATGTCCCTCCCATATGTAATCTCTTATCAGCTTGAAAGGGCCTGTGGTCAGCCTGCGAATCCTCAGCTCAGGATTTCCAGGCCCCTGACCCAAGCCCCAGATTTGCTGCCTCCCCTTGAACCCTGTGTCCCCCTCGGTCCACGTTGCACATCCTGCTGCCTGTTTCCCTGGAGTGCAGCCTCCATGGGTCACTGCACACATGCACGTGAGCACCATGGGTACACGGATGGAGACAGGGACTGCTGACAGATGGCAAGGTGACCCACACAAGCCTGGGCTGCGATGTGAGGGCTTGGATGAGCCTTGCTTGGGTGTGTGCACATGGGTGTGTTCTGGAAGGAATTCTTAGTCCTCCAGCTGCCACTCTAGTACCCCCAAACATCGGCTTCCATGCCCCCTCCCTCCTCCACATCAGTGATCTTAGCCTGGGCATCGCCCCTCCTGCCGTGAACTTCTCCACCTGCCCCGTCACCCTTGGCAGATGTGTGAGTGTGGCGCTGGAGCCCTTCCCCACCGGTGACCCCAGTACTTCCTTTTGCTTCACTGTTCTACCAGCTGAGGCTCTCATGCCTAAACTGCTGGTCCCTGGCCCAAGGGAGTTTCCTCATCACATCCCCAGTGACAACAACTTCCCCAGGAACAGTACAAGTCTCAGGCAGCACAGACGGCGCCTGAGGCGAGCCGGTGAGCCTAGTGGAGCGGCCCCCATTCTTTACAGCGCATGGTAAGTACTGCCCTTAGCACTGTCCGCGCAGGCGCTGGCTCCTTCCTTGCTCCTTGCTCCTACAAGCTCAGCATCAGCTCGTCTGCTCTGAGGCAGCAGGAGGCTCAGGGAGAAAGAAGGTGATCTCCAGGCTTTGGCCCCGACAGCCTGAGGGCAGGAGGCCCGGGCACTAGGCTTCCGACCATCACTGGGAATATTTTCTCTGTCATTTCAATCTGGTTATAGTTTTCCTACTTTATAGACACAAAACGGAAATAATAACTAGAACCTGATGTTTTACACTTTAGAAATGAAAGAGAAGTTGGTGTGATGGCATCTATGATTCTACCTACTTGGAGGCTGAGGCAGGAGGATTTCAAATCAGAAGCTGGCCTTAGCAAGTTGGTAGCTTACCAAGACTGGGCTGGAGAGGTGGCTCAGTGGTTCAGTGTGCTTCCTGTGCAAGCATAAGGACTGGAGACTCCCCAAGTTCAAATCTCCAGATCCCACATAAAACAGCTGGACATGGCCATGAGTGTCTGTAATACTAGTACTGCAGGGGAGCAGAGACCCAAGACTCTTTGGAGCCCCGAAAGCTCTGGAAGTAGTAAAAGGAGACTCCTGCTCAAAACAGGATCAGGCGGGAGAGCAATGCATTGATCAGTTCACCAGATGGTCCACTCCAGCCTCCATAGATGAGTGATCCCACCACAGGGAAGTGCACGGGGTGCCACGGGGCACACACACACACGCATAGACCACACTATACGTACTATATCACACACAGACACACACACACACAGAGGCAGAGACCAGCCTAGGCTAGAGTGAGACCCTGCCTCAAAAATACAAAAACCAGAGCTGGAGAGATGGTTCAGCGGTTAGGGCACATGCCTGCAAAGCCTAAGGACCTAGGTTCAATTCCCCAGATGTACCAGGTGGTACATGGGTCTGGAGTTCATTTGTAGTGGCTAGAGTCCCTGGCGTGCCAAGTTTCTCTCTCTCTCTCTCTGCTTCTTTCTCTCTCAAATAAATATTTTTAAAAAACGTTAAAAATGCAGAAATGGGGGTACCAACATAAGACTAGTTCATACTGTTTCTTATTATTAACAATAAACAAATTTTCAAAAATATACAAAAACCAGGGGCTAGGGAGATGGCTTAGTGGATAAAGCACTTGCCGTGCAAACATGAAGACCTGGGTTCAGATCCCTAGCACCCGAATAAATGCCGGGCAGGCATGGCAGCCCACCTATAATCCAGCACTCGGGAGGCCGAGGCAGGGACTCCCCGAGGCAAGCTGACTAGCTAGGCTAGCTGACTCGGCACGGCAAGCTCCGGGTTCAAGTGAGACCCGATCTCAATACGTAAGACGAAAAGTAAGATACCAGGAGTCAACCTCTGGCCTCCACACCTATGTGTGTACAACACACCCATCCCGACATATGTATTCACACCCATACAACAAACCAAAGCAGGTATGGTGGCACATGTCTTTATTCCCACCCCTGGGAGGCAGAGGTGGGGGGATCGAAGTGAATTCAAGGCCACCCTGAGCTATATAGTGAGTTCCAGCTCAGCCTGGACTAGAGGGAGACCCTACCTCAAAAAAAAAAAAAAATCCAAATCAAACAACCACAATAAAAAGCCTGGGCCCGGTGGCACATATTTGTGAGGCTGAGGCAGGAAGATCATGAAATCAGAGGCCAGCCTGGGCCGCACAGGGAGATCTGTCTAAAAAAACGAAACCCACTGCAAATCAAAGCAAGTGTGGCTAGAGATGAGTTCTGGGAGAGCACTTGCCTAGCACACGAGGCCCACGTTCCTTCTCCATTACGTAAATACATGAGGAGAGAAAACACTGATTAGAAGCATCAGATAACACTGCCCACTGATTAAATGCCTTCAGCTGACTCTTTCAAAACTGCTTTTGTTGGTCATTTTTCTCCCAGATGCAGAAGTGCTTGGCTGTGTGACCAAGAAACAGCTGAGTACGCCCAGCATTCGGCAGCGCTTCCTAGAAGGTCCAGCTGAGCAGACAGGATGAGGCCTGCATCCTCCAAGAGAGCATGCGCAACAACAAGCTGGTTCTCCTGGGTAGAAATGGAGGCATCCCCACGACTCCTGGGGCCCTTGGTCTCTGACACCCGAAGAGGCTCCAGAGCTCACAGCAGCTTCAGAACCACCCACAGAAAACCGCTGGGTGCTATATGGGGTCTGCCCTGTCCTTCAGGCCCTGATGGGATCAGGGTGGGTCTAACTCAAGAGGGCTATCCACAGGCTGCCCCCAAACAGGTGAACTTCAGGCATTCCTTGTCCTCAGGAAGCTTCCAGTCTGACTGCGAAAACCTTTCTCCCTGGCTGGAGCCACCATATGGGTTCCTGCTCAAAAGTCCAGCTGGAGAGCCTCATGCAGACACACCACTGCTCCTTCACCTGACACCTGGTGACCTAGCAAGTCACCCAAGCCCTGGGCCTGCTGAGTTCAATGCTCTCTGGACGCCTCTAGGATAGTCAACTCTATGGTCCAAAAGGGAATCAGGGTGTGGCTAGGACAACCCCCACAAAGGAAGCCATGGAGCAAAGCCACAGATGCCACTGAGGCAAGGGTGTGGCAAGAGCCACTTCTAATCACAGGCAGGAAATGGAGGTGGAGGCTGGACATCTCGGAGCCCAGGATGGAGGGCATGAGGGGGTTCGGGTCTCTGGTCACAGTGGGACATACATGAGGTTCTGTCTGACGGACACAGTGGGAGGTGGGTCCAGCGTGGCAGAGAGACACTGGCTTCCTGTGTTTAGTGGCTGGCATCTGGAAGACACGGACTACAGAAGCAGCAAATGACACAGCGGGACGCTGCACAGAAGACAGGGCAGGCCTGGGGGGCGACCTGCAGAAAGCTGCAGGAAGCTGCAGGAGGGGCACTCTCTTGTCCCTCAACTTCCTTGTGTGTCACCTGGCACTTCTCAGCTGTCAGCTCCTAGGAACGGGCGGTGACTCAGAACCTGCACAGCCAGCAGGTCTCTGGGGGCTAAGATGCCATGGCTTTGTCTTCTTGTCCTCAGAGGGGATGAGCAAGAAAACAGAAGAGGCTCCGAGGTGAGGCTGGGCTGCTCAGTCCGCGCCCCACGTTCCTGCCTAGGATCAGAAGAGCATTCTTGCTGGGTGACGGCAGCCCAGAGCTGACCTCCCCCTAGGATCCCCTGCGCACCTGCCTCACACCCTTGTCTCCGCCAGTGACATCTGTGGCTCTGCTTCGCCTCTGGCTTTGATCCGTGGCTTCCTTCCTGGGTTTGTCCTGAACCTGGTCCACACAGCCCCTCAGACCTGACTGGGGCTTCTGAGACATGAAATGTGTTTCATATGTAAGGAAGAGAAAATTGATGAAAAGCCTGTCTGGTGCAGTGTAAGGTCATTACTTTTTTTTTGCTCTTGTTGTTGTTTGTTTTTGAGGTAGCGTCTCGCTCTAGCCCAGGCTGACCTGGAATTCACTACGTAGTCTCAGGGTGGCCTCGAACTCACAGCGATCCTCCTGCCTCTGCCTCCTGAGTGCTGGGACTAACGGGGTGCGCCACCATACCCAGCTATTCTTCTTTTTTAAATTTTTGAGTATTTTATTTATTTATTTATTTGAGAGAGTGTGAGCGAGATAAAGAGACAGAAAGAGAGAATGGACACACCAGGTCCTCCAGCCACTGCAAATGAACTCCAGACACATGCACCACCATGTGCATCTGGTTTTACATGGGAACTGGGGAATTGAACTCTGGTCCTTTTGCTTTGAGGCAAATGCCTTAAACGCTAAGCCATCTCTCCTGATCCCCGCCTTTTGAAATTATTTATTTGCAAGGAGAGAGAGTGTGAGAGGGAATATGAATGTGCCAAGGCCTCCAGCTGCTGCAAACAAACTCCAGATGCATGCACCAGTTTGTGCATCTGGCTCTATGTGCGTACTGAGGAATCGAACCTAGGTCATTGAGCATGGCAGGCAAGCACCTTAACTGCTGAGCCATCTCTCCAGCCCTCGTTACTCTTAAGAGCAAGTAACCTGCCATCACATTTGTACTCAAAGACAAAGAAAGGGCCTCACCTGCTTGCTTCTGAGCTCAGGAAATGCACCAGGTGGCTGGCCCAGAGGACAGGCCCAGCGTATGTCCCAAACACTGTCAGGAATGTGGCTGGAACTTCCAGGTAGGTGTCTAAGCCTATGAAACCTGCCGAGACATCGATGGTGGCGATGTTGTTGGAGTTGCCCTGGAACACAAGAAAACAGGGATGACGCTGTCCTCAGAGCATACGTACCACCTCTCACGATGGTGTGAAACATACACAGGGCCTAGACGAACACACCAGTGTGGATACGTGATCAGAGGAGCTAGAAGTTCTGGTCAGAGCCAGCTACCTGGCCACTCTGCAGGCCACTCCAGGCCAGGAGTAGCAAAAGAAATGACTTGCATATGGCTGGAGAGATAGCTTAGCAGTTAAGGAGCTTGCCTGCAAAGCCTGATGACCCAGGTTTGATTCCCCAGCACCCAGGTAAAGCCAGATGCACAATGTGTCACGTGCATCTTGAGTTCATTTGCAGTGGCAGGAGGCCCTGGTGCACCTATTCTCTCTCCCTCCCTCCCTCCCTCTTTCTTTCTCTCTTCTTGCAGGCTCTCTCTCTGAGGCCTCTGCCTGAGGTGGTGCGTGTGGCAGGTGCTCCGGGCCGTCTGTCTGTACTTGGCAGTGGATGGGCCAGCTGGTAACTGCTGTCTATTGCTTTCAAGAGTCAGGTTGGCTATGGCTCCACCCTGTCAAGTCTAGGAATGTGGGGGTGAGAGGCTCACCCCATTTGTGAACAGAGGGGTTCTAGATTGCAAAAAAAAAAAAAAATCTCTTAAGATGCTGCCTCTTGGCTTCCAGTCGACAATCGGTCACGTGTGCCACAGAAATCCTCCTTGGATACAGATGACACTGACAGTCCGGCGCCCCCCACCCTTGGCAGGTCCTTGGCAGATCCACCCCACATGCTGCAACCCTGCACCCTGTGCTCACTCCTGCCTTAGGCCCAGCCTAGTGAGGCTCTACCAGATGGCTCCCCAAAACCACTGTGCTCACAGCGAGCTCTGGCTTCCTCATTCCTGTTGGGAGGCCCTCCCCTGGGGACACTGCAGGCAGAATGGAAAAGAGAGAAGCTAGACGAGCAATGAGGGGAAGGGTGTGGCTCCTGCACAAACAGTCAACTGGCACTGAGAGGGTTGGAGCGGCCGAGCTGGGGATTAGAATTTAGATAGTACCCAGCAAATTCAGTGTACTTCAGAACTTAAGGAGTACCCGAATTCTTGTCTATAAAGAATTAAAATTCTAGACCACCAGAGGAGAAGGTATAGTGGGAGACTTTATTTAAAGGAAAATGGGAATTTACAGAGATCTCCAGCCAGCAGTGTGGAGAGAACACGTGGGAGACGGTTTAACCTATGCTGTTCGGCCAAACAAACAGAAGAAGGGAAGACAACAGAGGGCCCCCTTCATGAGGGGAAAGGTTCATGTGGGGAGATCTTGAGCCCCCCTCACCCCAGCCATTAGGCCATGGTGAGGGAAGACCTTACCTTCCTAAGGCCTGGAGATTTAGAAGTCCTGCTCCTAGGACGCCATGTGGGAAGAAGAGGCTGGACTTTGTTTCAGTGACTTTTTAAAGCCTCAGACAGGTAAGTCAGAGAAACAGCTGATTGGTACATACCTGACCAATCAGTTTTCGCATCTAGGTTTGAGTTTTAGCTCCACTCAGGGGAGGGGGTCTACGGAACTTGCCTGAAGGAGTTAACTGTCACAGGGTGACCACGTAGCTGAGCAGTGAGCAGCAGGTGCTACAAGTGCTGAGGCTCGACTCACATGGACTCATCAGCCCAGTCACGCTGACCCAGTGACCCATGATCCTGGCTGTACAGGAAGAAACTAGGGCAGAGCTGGGGTCTCAGGGCAAGCGGAAGCTCAGTAATAAGAACCAGGCACCCACATTCCCTACCCCCTGCTGTCAAGAAAACGGGCAGCGTTAGGCCAGGACAGCATCTTCTGGGAAACCTGACAGTGAAGGGAGAAAGATGGGGACTTTCGAGGGACAGGAATATCTGAGGGAGAGGAACAGGAAGACGGTGGCTAGGGCCTGCTTTGGCCCCTTTTCACAAAACCCAGATCTTTGTTGACTAGTCTCTGACTAATCCCTACTACCTAGTCAGATGCCCCACAGTGTCAATGGCCAACTGCATGCAGGTGCACAGTGACATGTGTGCCCGTGCCTCATCTCTAGTTCTGTGGAACCCGGGCTCACTCGCCCTGCCCAGGGCAAAAGCACTTAGCAGCAGGGCCCAGCTCCTGACTCCAGCACAGCCCTGGAGAAGGGCACCAGGGAAACCAAGGCACCTGCCAGAGGCTACCTGCTTCCAAGAGGTCCATTAGTGTACAAGCTACATTCTGCTAAGGAACCATGTCCCATGTGCTCCGGAAGTGCTGAGTCCACTGGGGAGCCTGGCTGGGCCTTGGGGAGGGAGACCAGGGTAGCCGGGTGGGCTGGGCCAGGGAGAGCCACAGCAGGCAGAGCCCCAGTCTTGAAATGCACTTTTCTAACAACCCAACCACTCTCAAGCTTTAGAGTCAAAAGGGCAGACGAGGCAAGCCATGCAAACCTGAGCTGTTCCGTGGGTAAGGCTGGGGGTACAGGAAACCAAGAAAGAAAGTAGCTAACCTATTAGGACCACAGCCAGATAGGCCTCCGGGACTAGACAGACAAGAGGAAGAAACATGTGTGCACAGGGCATACAGACAAGATGCCCCCAAGGTGGTGCCGGGAAGGGAGCTGGGGATGCCGGGAGGAACACCTGGCTGGGTGTTCTATCCCTCAAGACCATTTACTGTGATGAATCTTTCTTACAAATATTTTATTTTATTTATTTGCAAGTGGAGAGAAGAGAGAGAAATAGAGTGTGTGTACATGCCAGGGCCTCCAGCTGCTGCAAAGGAACTCCAGATACATGTGCCACAGTGTGCACCTGGCTTTAGGTGGGTACTGGGTCATCAAACATGGGTCATTGGGCTTTGCAAGCAAGCTCCTCAACTGCTGAGCCATCTCTCCAGCCCTGTGATGGGTCTTTAAACACTGGAAGTTATAGGATTTTCCAGGCCCTGGGGGACTAATAACTAGGTGGGGACATCAATAGTCCCCTGGGTGGACCGTCCTGACACCAGGTACAAAGGCACGGGGAAGCAGAATGACTACATTCAGAAAGCAAAGAACATCAACCACTTGATATTTCCTTAACTGCTTGTTATAAATCAATCCCTGCCTTACCCTGCAACAATCTGTTGTCTCAGGCACCCATGCAACCCACTGAGCGTATCTGTCTTAAATGACTAATGTTATCTTTTTTATTTTTTGAGGTAGGGTCTCGCTATAGCCCAGGCTGACCTGGAATTCACTATGTAGTCTCAGACTGGTCTGGAACTCAAGGCGATCCTCCTACCTCTGCCTCCCAAGTGCTGGGATTAAAGGCGTGCGCCACCACGCCTGGCTATTTTATCTTATAAATACATGAGATTTAAGAATACATCGCTGCCAAGTGTGACGGTGCCTGCTGAGGTAAGAGAATTGTCATGAGTTCAAGGCCAGCCTAGGCTACAGAGTGAGTTCCAGGTCAGCCTAGACTAGAGTGAAACCCTGCCTCAGGGGAAAAAAAAAAAAAATCCCAGAATAAGTCATCATGTATATAGTTCTTTGACTGAACAAATACAACGTTCCAGCTTATAAACTTTTCTCAAAGAAAAACTTACAAGATAAGTGACATGAGAAGTTAATGGTCTTCCACTCACGATAATAATGAAAACCTACCTGGAAAAAGAAGAATGCTTGACCGAACCAGTAATGCATCACAGTGACCTCGGCTGCATTGTGTCTCAGGGGCTTCCAGATGAACTCAGTCATGACCGTCTGAATCAGGAGACTCAACGCTAGCACAGGGAGATTCTGTGGTCTCAAGAGCAATGCTGCCAGGAGAACTAAGCCACTGTAGACCTCCCACAAGCCTACAGTCCTGGCTTTGAAGTCTGTAGCGATGACTTGGGATTTAAGCAAGCCTTTGGTGCCGGTGAACAGGATGCCCAGGACAAAGACATAAACAAAACGAGCTTCAACAATACCCCTAAGAAAAGCAAAACATGATAGATTCATTTGCACCAGTTGGAATCAAATCCAAACACATACTTTTCCTATTAAAAACACACATCTGGGGCGGAGATGGCTCAGTGGTTAAAGGCACTTTGTTGCAAAGCCTGATGCCTGGGATTGATTCCCCAGTACCCACGTGAAGCCAGATGCACAACGTGGTGCATGTGTCTGGAGTTTGCAGTGGTACTAGGCCCTGGCATTCTTGTTCTCTCTCTCCTTTTCTCTCTCTTTGCAATTAAATAAAATTATAAAGCACACACATGCACATCTAATCAGGGAATGCCTAAATGTACCAGCATAGCTAAAAAAAAAAAAAGTCATGGCACTTTCCCTGATGCCAGCTAATGACATGAAAGTGGGCATAACCACTCTGGCACATGTGCCCTCAGGAGCACCTGCAAGGCCAACAGGTTGTCCTGGCATGCAACCTTCCTGGTGGAGTTGGTTTCAGGAAAACCTTGCTCATGTGCTCCAAGGACCATCAGAGGTAGCAAGACCAGAGCCATGCCCTCGTGCGTGCCAGAAAAATCACTCGTCTCTTTTGCAGTTATGTGAAAAATCATTGTGCTGTTATAAGACTCCAGTGCCAGAAGTTCCCCCAGTTCATCAAAGCTAACTGCAACTGAGCATGCTCAGTCAGGTGGACTTGAAAAAAAGACAGGGGCCATGTGCACTGGTTCTAACTGCTCAGTCTGTTTGGACGAGTTGATGACACTCTGACATAGCTTCGTGGTTTGTGAGAACAGAAAGTGGTATCTACACCTCACATGGTGACCCTAGGAATTACATGAAAGAAAATGCACAAAGTGTTTGACACACAGTAAATATTAAATACTGTTAGAAATTAAGTAGTTTGGCCCTCCAGTTAAGGCTGTATACAATTTGATACTATGCCTAACAGTTTCATATTATGGACCACATATATTCCTAAACATAATATTTTAAATTGATTTTACAAATTAAGTATTTGTATATACCATAAAAAGTGGTCACTCTTAAGGGCTAGAGAGATGGCTCAGCAGATAAAGGCACTTGCTTGCAAAGCCTAAGGGCCTGGGTTTGATTCCCTAGTATTCACGTAAAGCCAGATGCACAGTGGTGCATGTGTCTGGAGTTCTTTTGCAGTGGCACGAGGCCCTGGCATGCCCATACTCACTCTCTTTCTATCTGCCTCCTTCTCTCTGTCTGTCTCTCTCTCTCAAATAAAATAAAAATATTTTTAAACTATTTCATTCTGATTATGTGTATGGTACGACAATGAAGTCATGAGTCAGGGTTCTCTAGAGGAACAGAATGGATAGGATGAATGTGTATTATGAAGGGGATGGAGGCACGGGTTGGATTAGCAGTCAAGAGTCCAAGAACCTGGAAGTGTTCATTCAGGCTGAATACCTCAGCAACACACCCCTCTGGCCCTGAAGACCCAGAATTTCAGGGTTAGTTTCATTCTGTCTTGGAACTTCTTCCAGCAAGCACAAGTCCATTGAATGGAAATTCAATCTTGATCAAGTTCTCAAGATACGGGCACAGTGCAGCCTAATTCTTTGCTGTAATATCACATGAACTGCCTGCTTCTAGGCCAGTTCCTGGTAAAAAAAAAAATCCTTTTCTCCTCTGAAACCTCCTAAACCGAGACACGCCCATTCTCATCCCCCTCACCCCCCCACAAATAAATACAGATTAAAAAAGTAAAAAAAAAAAAAAAAAAGTTGTCCCAGCACCTGGGAGGCAGAGGTAGGAGATTCATTGTGAGTTCAAGGCCACCCTGAAACTACATAGTGAATTCCAAGTCAGGCAGGGCTAGAATGAGATCCTACCGCTAAACAAACAAAACACTCCAATGTTCTAAAGATTGACATAGCATTAAAAAAAATTTGATTTATTTACTTATTTGCAAGGGGGGAGGGAGAGAGCACCAGGTCCTCCAGCCACTACAACAAACTCCAGATGCATGTGCCACTTTGTGCATCTGGCTTTACATAGGTACTGGGGAATTGAACTTGGGTCGTTAAGCTTTGCAGGCAAGCGCCTTAACTGCTGAGTCATCTCTCCAGCCCACTTTATTTTTTAAGTACAGAAAACAGTAAAACAGATGTAAAAGCAAACCTGTGTCTCCAGTTCACTTACTTTGAAATGCCTTTGTTGTCCGGTTGCCATGGAAGCAGCACATTCCCAATGGCTGCCCTGTAACAGAAGACCCCCAACAGCCCGAGTGCTAGGGCCACCTTGGACACAAGAGAACAGCCCCTCTGAGCCAGCGTGAAAATTATGAGCAGGGAGAGGGCAGCCAGGCCTGAGAGCTGAGCTTTGTGGTCAGAGCTGAAACAAGACAGAAAATGCCAAAATTACTACCAAATGGAACTGGTGATGTACAAGTCAACAAGGAGTTTCTGAAGTAGTGTATTAAAGTCAGCTGATTTTTCTAGAAATCAGAAAAAAAAGATTAATTCAAATAAAGGTTCTCAAAATGTCACAGGACAGCCGAGCGTGGTGGTGCACGCCTTTAATCCCAGCACTCGGGAGGCAGAGGTAGGAGGATCGCCGTGAGTTCAAGGCCACCCTGAGATTACAGAGTGAATTCCAGGTCAGCCTGGGCTAGAGCGAGACCCTACCTCGAAAAACCAAAAAAAAAAGTCACAGGACCATCAGGCTAGTTGCATTTGTTACTCTTGGACAGTCCATGAGATAAGGCAGTTGGGTACAAACAGCCCTGTCCCCCAGCACCTCAATCTACATCATCCTTACCCTGATCTCTATCATTTCCCCACACAGATGGGCCCTCCTGGCCTCAGGCAGGAGGCTAATTTGTTGAGGAGAGGTGCAGAGGCAGAGGGTACACGCAGGAGCTCTGGGAAGGCTGGATCCTGTCTGTTATTCACACAGCCTGTGCTCCTAAAACTTAACTAGTCGACTGCTGTGAAATGGATGAGCAAACCCTCTGGCGAAGGCAGGCGCAGAAACTGTAAATGGAGCTGAGCATGGTGTATGCGTCTGTAATCTCCACACATGGAGGATGAGACACAAGGATCAGGAGCCCAGCCTACGTAGCAAAACTGTCTCAGAACCAGACGATGCAGATGGAAGATATGGCATGTGTGTCCCGCCTACCTCAAGGAAGTGCTGTCAGGACAGGAAGGGGTGACTGGGACCCTAACCTTAACCTGAGGGGGTCTGCTGTGCTTTAAATCATGTATCTCAGCTGAGCGTAGTGGTGCACACCATTAGTTCCAGCCCTTGGGAGGATCGCTTTGAGTATAAGGCCAATCTGAGACCACAGTGTGAGATCCTGGTCAGTCTGGATAAGAGAGACTCAAAAGAAAAAAAAAAATCTCACATCTTAAACCCTCATCTGGGTTGCTGTACACCACTATAAAGATAGATTTAAGCCGGGCGTAGTGGCGCACGCCTTTAATCCCAGCACTCGGGAGGCAGAGGTAGGAGGATTGCCGTGAGTTCAAGGCCACCCTGAGACTACATAGTGAATTCCAGGTCAGCCTGGACTAGAGCGAGACCCTACCTTGAAAAAAAAAAAAAAGATAGATTTAGACAATTTTGGTGGAGTAGGTACCTACTGAGAGATACAAAATGCTAACTAGATTTAGACAATTTTGGTGGAGTAGGTACCTACTGAGAGATACAAAATGCTAACTCTACGATCACCAAAAAATCCCCAGCAATACAATACAATACATGGGGAAACGAGGGGAGCAGGAAGCAGCCTTTCCACATGGGAGGGGGGTGCGGGGACACACGCATCATCTTCTAGAAAAATCATTGCTTGATGTGCTCCTGCAGGGCCTGGAGCTCAGTAGCCCACCACATGCTGCTGCAGCCTCCTGAGTCTTTGTTGCCAGACAATTAAAAATTAAAAGTCTTGGGCTGGAGAGATGGCTCAGCGATTAAAGCACTTGCTTCCAGTGCCTAAGGCCCCAGTTCAATTCCCCAGTACCCACATAAGCCAGACCCTGGTGCTCCTCTCTCTCTGTCTCTCTCTGTCTCTGTCTCTCTCTTTCTCTCTCTCTCTCTGCTTGAAAATGAATAAAATATTTTTCTTCTTTTTTTTAAAAAGCCTGAGACTACAGAGTGAGTTCCAGGACAGCCTGGGCTAAAGGGAGACCCTACTTGAATAAAAAAATAAAAACTCAGAGGCTCTTAATCACGAACAATTGCTCTGGCTTAGCATTAAGAAAACCTGGGCTGGAGAGATAGCTCAGTGGTTAAAGCATTTGCCTGCAAAGCAGAAGGACTTGAGTTCAATTCCCCAGTGCCCACGTAAAGCCAGATGCACAGAGTGGTGCATGCGTTTGGAGTTTGTTTGCAGTGGCTGGAGGTGCCCATTCTCTCTCTCTCTCTCTCTCTCTCTCTCTCTCTCTCTCTCTCTCTCTCTCTCTCTCTCTCTCTGCTTGAAAATGAATAAATAAAATATTTTTTTAAAAAAAAGAAAAGAAGAAAACCTACGAGGTAAGCATCAAAGTGGTTCATGTTTGAATGCTGGTTCAGGGTGATGATGTATTCTCTCTCTTTAGACCCCACATATTATTTTACTCCTAATAAGCCAACCAGGTAAAAATGTAGAGAAAGAGGGCTGTGAGCATCCAGCTGCAGAGGTTCTCGCCTTCGACTCAGGCTCACCTGGTCAGCCAGTGGCTGAAGTCAGGCCGGTGGGCCCCCTGCACCCCTGTCTGGTTCAGGGACCGCAGCACCCGGCAGCAGGCCAGCACCAGCCATGGACTCGCCAGCACCGTCCACCACTCGCAGCCTCGGCGGGCTCGAGACCCCACGCTGTGGGGCTTGGGGTCGCAGTCTGTGCCGTCCTGCAGCGTGCGGGCGAGGGCGCCCTCACATCCTGGATCCCCGGGGAGGCCATGCTGAGGCTCCCTGTCAGCACCCAGGAAGAGGCTCCTGCACGTTTCCTGGCTCAGAGCCAGACACAGAGTGTTGACGAGGAAGTACCAGGTCTGGTGCTCTTCCTCCACGAAGCTGCTGGCTCCCAGGCTCAGGACATGGCCCACCGTGCCCAGCAGCAGGAGGAGGTCCACCTCTGAGCACCCCGAGCTGGGGTGAGCCGCATCCTGTGGGGAGGGAGAACCTGAAGGTTATACACATCCTCCTGCGCACAGCACACTGAAGCCCTGGAAATGGGCGCAGTTCTCCCACCACCGCCCACTCTAGGGCTCCTGGCTCCAGTTTAGGTGTCTCCTAGGGGTGGGCAGGAGTGTGCCTGAGAGCCCTCGCATGCTCGTCACTCATTTTTTTAAAAAAGTTTAAATGTATTTATTTGCAAGCAGAGAGAGAGAGAGAGAGAGAGAGAAAGAGAGAGAGGTAATGGTGCACCAGGGCCTCCAGCTGCTATGAATGCCAGATGCATGAGCCACTTTGTGCATTTGGTTTTACGTGGGTACTGGGGAATCAATCCCAGGTTGTTAGGCTTTGCAGGCAAGTGCTTTAACCATAGAGCCATCTCTCCAGCCTTGACAAAATTCTTTTTAATTGTATTTATTTGCAAGCAGGAGGGCGTGGGCACGGCAAGTTAGTCAGCCATGGCACGCAGTACTGCCAGCTCAGTGGCAGGCTGAAAACGGCCAGGGGCAGACGGAGACAGAGTAGCATTCCGGCGAGTGTCACTAGGGAGAGGTGATGGAGGAAGAGGTCATGAAGGCAGGCTCCGAGGAGCTTCTCTCTCCATTCTTCCCCCTCTCTGCTTCCTCATGTTGCTGACTTAACACGGCCCCTCAGCAAGGGGGCCAGCCAGGCATGGACCGAAATATGAGCCAGCCAGGCATGAGCTGAGTAATCTTTCCTCCCTTAAGTTGTTGGTCTCGGGTATTTTGTCACAGTAATGAAAGGTTAGCATGAATAGTAACCTAAACCAGTTGAAGATGAGGAAATTCTTGTCCCCTATTCGTTTGATAACTATTGTGTGCACCAAGGCACCCAGGGAGGAGAAAAAGAGAGAACATGAACCCTAGGCCCTAGGCAGGACAATCTTGGGCCTAAGGGACATGGTATGTGCATAGATTCAGGCACACTGCAGGTGTCTATAAAGACCTTGTGGTGAGCTGGGCGTGGTGATGCACACCTTTGATCCCAGCACTTGGGAGGCAGAGATAGGAGGATCACCATGAGTTCAAGGCCAGCCTGAGACTACATAGTGAATTCCAGGTCAGCCTGGGCTAGAGCGAGACCTTACCTCAAAAAAAAAACCAAAAATAAAAAAATAAATGGGTCTTGTGATGGGAAGGAGACAGGCTGCACTGGATGGAGTTGGGGTCACTGCACAGGGTCTCTCGATCCCAAGCTCTGGACACTGGACTCTAGTGTAACCAGCCATCTCTTCCTCACTGCCCCATCGCTACCATTCAGCTAATGACACGAGTCAAGAGGCCCCGAAGTCTGGGATTGGATGTGTGGCTTCCCAGTGCACTGCTGGCACACGCTAGGTGTTCAACCAACCCCAAGACAGCCCACCCGGGGAGACTGCACAGTGTGCCCAGGAGCCAGGCATACCTTCCTCAGCAGCGTGCCATCGATGACGACCATCCTGACAAGAGTGGACACGACTGCACAGAGCAGGGCAGAGACCAGCACCATCACCCCGGCTGCCGCCAGCCACGGGAGGCTGCAGAAGAAGCATGAACTCTCGGCTGAGGTGCACACCACGACGTGAATGGCCGAGAGAATCAGAATCACCATGTAGAAGAGCAGAGAAAACACGGGAGACGACAGAGGAACATCCAGCTCAGCCTTTCCGCTCAGCACATGTGGGGTGCTGAGGAGGAGGAGCGCGAGAACCTGGAACAGAAGACAACCAGGTGTGGGGAAGGCCACTTGACATGAGCCCATCCTAACCTGCTGCTCACACAGCAGGAACAGAACGAAGCCCTAAGGAAAGATCTGTTTTGTTTTGTTTTGTTTGAGGTAGGCTCTCGCTCTAGCCCAGGCTGACCTGGAACTCACTCTGTAGTCCCAGGCTGGCCTCGAACTCATGGCGATCCTCCTACCTCTGCCTTCCAAGTGCTGGGACTAAAGGTGTGTGCTATCACACCAAGCTAAGAAAGATTATTTTTTAAGTCACCGGCCAAAAATACATGGTTTGTCCCATATATATATATATTCATATGCAAGGACAGAGAGAGAATGAATATGGGCACACCAGAACCTCCAGGCTCTGCAAATAAACTCCAGATGCATGCACCACCTTGTGCATCTGGTTTAACATGGGTACTGGGGAAGCGAACCCCGGTTATTCAGCTTTGCTGGCAAGTGCCTTAACCGCTGAGCCATCTCTCCAGCCCTTGATTTACATTTTGATCTCCTGTATTGACACTGAGTGAAGCCATCTGACATCTGCAAATAGTTTGTATATTCTCATAAGTCAGGATACATAACGGAAGTATTAAGAAAATTTGTATTTTCTGTGTTAGTGCCACGATTTTTCTTTTTTCTTTTTTATAATTTTTCTTTTGATGTAGGATTTTATTATAGTCCAAGCTGGCTTCCTGCCTCAGCTTCCTGATTACAGGCATGAGTCACTATGCCCAGTAGTAATTATACACATATGTATACATGTATAAACACACACACACATGAATGTGTCTGTGTTTTGGCTAAGTTCCCAAATCAATTGACCACTTGAGCCCGACTACATGACTATCCATACCTCCAAAACCACGACAGTCCCTACCACCATGGAGTAGATGTCATACTGGGCCACTTGTGTGCTCAAGGACTGACTCAGGGTCTTCAGGGCACCCAGGTACTGCCTGAGCACCTTGGTTCCCAGGCCAAACAGGACGTCTGAATGGTTTTCCTCCAAGTGCAGCTTGACCCAGTTCCCATGCAACTTTTCTGCCATTTTAAACTGCTCAAATCCAGGATCTGCCAAACAAGAAGGTTAGACACACATAATTTCAGCATATTCACTTATTCCTGGCACATTTTTAAGTAAATATTTTACTTATTTATTTATTTATTTATTTGAGAGCGTATGAGAGAAAGAGAAAGAGGCAGACACAGAGAGAATGGGCAGGCCAGGGCCTCCAGCCATTTCAAATGAACTCTGGACACATGAGCTACCTTGTGCATCTGGCTTTAAGTGGGTACTTGGGAATCGAACCCAGGCTTACAGGCTTTGCTAGCAAGTGTCTTTAACCACTCGGCCATCTCTCCAGCCCTCTCCACCTTATTTTCTGAGACAGGGTCTCACTGAACCAAGTGCTGATGGGTAGCAGGCCCTGGGGACCCTCCTGTCTCTGCCTCTCCAGCGCTGGGATTAAAGGTGAGGCGCTACGGTGCCGGGCTTTCAGACAGGTGCTGGGGATCTGAATGCGATCTTCATACTTACACAGCAAGCACTCCCCGCCCCCAGGCACCATCTCCCCAGCTCCTTGGTTTGGGTTTGAGAACTGATACCTGATACAGACTATGTGGTCGTGCGTGAGGGGGAGGGTCACTGCACTGCGAGAGCTGATGGTGCATCACTCCAGGACCTCTGTGCTCAGCACATGTGCACTGTGGACAGAAATAGCTGCCCGCTGCCTGGCCGAGACTCCTTTTCTACCTCCCTCATGTGATCTTACTCATCTCTTCCTCTCCCTTTTCTTTGTCTCTCTTTAGTCTTGGTTTCCTTTTTTGTGGAAAATAAAAGCGACCCTGAAATGCTTCACAAAATCCTCTCACCCTCACAGTATGTAGGAACCGTCATAGGCTGGCCCTCCTGCTCTGTCCTTGGGAAGGCAGAGCCTTCACTAGCTCCTCCCTGCCCACGCTAACGTGGATGCCCAAGCTTAAGGCTACCTCTTTTCTTTCTCAACGGTGTGCTCTTAGAAGCCAGCAGCTGGTGGCTCACTTTCCAGATTTGGTCTGGGTTTTTGGCTACATCCTGCTTTCTCAGGACTAACAGGTCTGAATTTTCTTTCTGAGATTCCCTGGTTTTTAGGCTGCACTCCAGGCTGGGGAGATGGCTCAGCAGTTAAAGGAGCTTGCTTGCAAAGCCTGCTGGCCTGGGCTCAATTGCCCAGAAGCCACATAAAATCAGATGCAAAAGGTGGCACATGTGTCCGGCATTCATTTGCAGTGGCAGAAGGCCGTGGCATGCCCATATACACAAACAAATAAATTTTTTAATCAAAGCTGCACTTTATATTCCAACAGGGGCATAGGTGCCAATCAGCAGCCTCCCCCACCCACCAGTACAACACAGTGATTCTGTGAGCATACCCCATGCTTCCCTTCACAGCAACAATAGAATCCTCACGGGCATTTGTGGAGGGATCGGGGCCCGGTAGTGACGAAACTTCAACATGAACACTTTAGGTGCCCCCCTCCCCCACTGCTGGAGGATGGGACCTGGACTGAGAGCCAATGGCCAGCACCCACTAGGCAGCACATTCACCATTGCTGTCAGTGACCCATGAGGGAGAGATGGGCATCAGGTCTATTCTCTAGAGAAGGCAACAGAGACAGAGGGCCCCAGAACAAGCGGGAGAAAGGAGGAGTGTGCACTCTGAGAGTATTCCAACATTAGCACCCCGAGGAAGAGGTATGTGTGTCTATGCGCCAAACCCCCAGAGACCTGTGATCAGCCCCACAGCTTTCCCCCAGGAACTCACAGACTTGGGCCACCTATGTCCACACTTACATGTTCTACAAGCGAGCTATGGAGTCCTGGGATCACCTACGTCTGTACCTCACAGCCCAATAAGTGAGTCAGAGTTTAAACAAAAAAACAAACTGTAAGCCACAATGAACCCTTTCTTTCTTTAAGTTGTTCCTGTGAGGCATTTGGTCAGGAGTTCATTCTGTGCAAGAGTCCTGGGGTACGGGAGTTCCCCCTCCAGACATGATGACAGCCATCACGGGATGTTTCTGGGCCTTGCTGTGGGATCCAGAGCGCCCTGTGTCTGAGCACGTACTGACAGTCCAGACACTGGCCTCGGAGGGGTACAGGACCCAGGAAGGCTTCTTTATTTAATATGCCGATTTCCCCTTCAATTATCATGGCCCTTTTTAAAAAATATTTTTTTATTTGCAAGCAGAGAGAGATAGAAAAGAGACAGCCATAGAGAATGGGTGCACCAGGACCTCCAGCTGCTGCAAACAAACTCCAGATGCATGTGTCACTTTGTGCATCTGGCTTTATGTGGGTTCTGGGGAACTAAACCTGGGTCATTAGGTTTTGCAGGCAACAGCTTTAACCACTGAGTCATTTCTCCGCCCCCCACATAGTTCTTTAAAAAATGTCTCTTTATTTGCATGTGTGTGAGTGCACACGCTAGAGTCTCTTGCCACTGCCAACAAACTCTGGAAGGCATGAGCCACTTTTCGTGTTGGGGTTTACATGGGTCCTGGGAACTGAACCCTGAGCCAGCAGGCTTTTATGAGCAGGAGTCTTTGACCACTAAGCCATTTCCCTAGTCCTATCATGGGTCTCGATTTCTTTCTTCCCTGACATTTTTAAAAAAATATTTATTTATTTGAGAGACAGTGAGAGAGAGAAAGGGCTCACCAGGGCCTCCAGTCACTGCAAATAAACTCCAGATGCATTCGCCACCTTGTGCATCGCCATCTGGCTTTATGTGGGGACTGGGGAATTGAACTCAGGTTTGCTTTGTAGGCAAACATCTTAACCGCTGAGCCATCTCTCCAGCCCCTACCCTGACATTTCTAAAACAACCAATCAGTTTCTGTTTGATTTCTTTTGGTGATTTTAGACTAGAAGGAAGGGCTCACATTATTTATCTATTTATTAGAGAAAGAGGATGGGCATGCCAAGGCCTGTTGTTGCTGCAAACAAACTCCAGATGCATGGGCCACCTTGTGCATCAGGCTTTACATGGGTGCTGGGGAATCGAACCTGGACTGGCAGGGTTTGTAAACAAGTATCTTTAACCACTGAGCCATCTCCCCAGCCCTTTAAATATTCTTATTTATTTTCCTATTTATTAGAGAAAGGCCCATATTAACAACAACAAATGTGCAGAAAGTACCAAACAGTACCAGGCCTAATGGCACATGCCTGTAATCCCAGCTACTTGGGAAGCTGAGTGAGGCAGGAGGACTGCAAGTTCAAAATCACCCTGGGCAACTTGGTGAAACTGTCTCAAAATGAAACTAAAAAGAGGCCTGGGAACGTTGCTCAATGGTTAGAGCATCTAACTATAACTAGCATGTGTGAGGCTCAAGTTTAATTACCAGCACTGCAAAAACAAAACAAATAAAACTCAACCAAACAGGCAAACATAAAACCTTACCAAGCCAATAAGTAATTTTTCAAAAACAATGCCACCCCTTAAAAAGCCCACAAAGCAAAAGTAACCATCGTGCCTAGGCTGAATTAAAATATGCACTGAAGCCAGGCCTCCCCTCTAACAAAGCCCCTCACCTAGACTTCTGGACTCAGTGCCAACACCAAGTCAAACACTGTCTCAGACACCTAGCCTCTTGAGGGAGCCCCAGAGGTGTTAGTCTGTCGCATGCTAGACACAGCGGAGCAAACCAATTGAAAATGTGAGTCCACAATGTACAGAGTCCCATGGAGGTGCATTCGCTTCCAGGACCACTCCTGTTGGCATAGAAACAGCCCCTAGCACCTCCAGCTTCAAGATAAAAACATCTGCTCAGACCAGTCCACCTTCCTGGTTCTGTCGCCCTTCCCTGTGTCTACTTCCACCAGGCCTTCCCCCAGCACTCCACAGGATTCTTCATCCCCAGACCCAAGAGCCAGGTCTCAGCACTCTCTCTGCCCAGTTGAAACGCTCTCTCTTCATGGCGTCCTGGACCCTCCCCCAATCCCTCACTGTCCTGCCTTGCAAATTTGCTCTGCTGTGGTCTTGGGCACCTCACCATCGGTCACCTGTTCAACTGAAAGTTCTGGAGTCGCTCCTGCAGCCTTGGGTCTTCTCGGGCCTCCTGTCCCTGCACACCAGCAAACACTGCTTTGCCCCCCTCAAGCAGATGCAGCTGGAATGCAACTACCTCCAGCCCACTGCCAGGTGGCAGAGCCGAAGCCCCAGAGGGAACCTGCGCCAGCCTTTGAAGTGGGGAAACCCTGCAGTGTCCTCCCTTCACCAAACCAAAGTCAACTCTGCTGGGCCCTCTCTCTGTCACTCTGATGTCCCTCCTGGCTCCAAGGCCAGGCCTGCCTCGGGCACCCCCACCCACGTGCATACCCCTCCCTATGGTCCTTGTCACCTTTTCTCTCTTCCCTCTGGAAGGTTCCATGAGGACAGCAATCTTGTGCCTCTCAGTGCTTTAACTCCGGTACTTTAAACATGTCCCTGGCTCATAAACAAGAACTTGGAAAATACTTGTTGAATGAATCAATTCATGAAGGGTTCATCCAGCTAATTGCATCTGTGGGTGTGGCTAATAGTAACATTAAGGATCTAAGAACACAGTGATGACTGCAGAGTACCCCACGGCCAACCGTGGACCACGGAACACGTATGGGAGCACACAAGGCTCGTGGCCCATGCAGTCCTCACCGAAGCTGGGACCACTCACTGTCTTACCTTTTTCATACGACGGCACGTTCTCCTGCAACAGTTTACTGAGCTGCACTGTGTTTAAGTGTAAAAACCTCAGTTGCTCTCTCATCGGTTTTCCTTCTATGACTGGGAATAAGAGGCTCCCTACGCTGTCTTTGGGAATCGGCAAGCCGAGTCCTACGGCTAGCGTTGCGGCCAAGTCAGTCTGCTGGACTCGCTTCGGGTGCCGGCTGTCCCCTGGGGAAAAAAGAAAATTCTGTGAGTCCCGGGCTGCTACCAGGTGGGCCATGCCAGGCACTCTTGAAATGTGAGCCTCTGCAGCTAATCTAAGTCAAACGTCGGTGCCTTCAAACCATTCAACGTAGATTCACATAGAAATCATCTCCTTGCTTTTGGCTGTGGGGTGTTTTCTTGGTTTTTTGTTTGTTTGTTTGTTTGTTTTTTGAGGCAGGGTCTCACTCTAGCCCTAAACTCACAGCGATCCTCCTACCTTTGTCTCCCACGTGCTGGGATTGAAGGTGTGCACCACCACACCTGGCACCTCCTGGCTTCTTGTTTCAATGAATTTACCAAGTGCTGCCTGCCTTCCCGTAAGCGGCTCACAGTAAGTGCAATGCTGGACATGAGAGTGGCCAGTAGACCAGGGAAGGCCAAGGGGTGGTCAGCAAGGGTCAGAGAGAGAGCTTCTGCATTTGGAAAAGCCCTTCTTTTTGGATGGATCTAGTCCAGAGAGAGAAAACAGGCCGGACCTCTCAGTGTCTTCTGAGCAGTGACGGTGCAGAATGAGGCTGAGTTCAGCTGGGCAGGACTGGCCGTCACTGAGACCAGCAAGAAGCCTCTCAAGGCTGCAGCTGGTGTCCTGCCAGCTCCTTGCACGGAACGAGGCTGTGGTGTAGGACCCCGTGCTCAGGACCCTGCTCTTCCACAGTCTGGCATGACCTTGAATGAGAAGCAAGCTAGTTGAGCCACTTCACCCCCCAGCCCCCCTGAACTCCCCAGAAGCTGTAGAAAGACTACAGGGCAGCCAGGTGGCTGTGCTCAAAGCTTCCTGGATCCACACGTGTCTGAGTCTGGGGAGATTTTACTTGGATTCTAGTGATTTCTGGAAGCATAGACTTGTCCATTTGGTCAAGTTTCTTTTCTAAATCAACCCTCTGATGATGGTTTCTGGGTTACATGTAGAACTTTCCACTCTAATGTTATTGCTTATTATCTTCCAGTACCTTTCTGGTATTTTCTTACGGTACTTAGAGCTGAAAAACAAACAACACAAATCCTCCTTCGAGTCACTGAACACTCTGGACTGTTGCCATGACAACTGTGAGGTGACATCAGAGCAGAAAAGGAGGAAGAAAGTACAGAGGCAAGATCTAAGAACAGCGTGTGAGGACGCTCCCACGGCCACGGGCGAGCCGCCTGAGCATTAGAATGCATAGAAGCAAATCAGTGAGCTTAGGAAATCCAGGACCTCACGGTGTCGCCATAAAAGAACAAGCTAACATGCTCGCAGATGGAGGATAACAGTGAATTCATTCATTGATTTGAAACTGGTAAGTAGAAAATTACCCATCATTTATCTTGTCTCTGATGTGGCCAATGGGATCCAGTCCCAGGTACTGGAGAGTCAGCACGTCCCAGGCTCCTCCCTTTCATACTTTATCCAAATGTCTCGTGGAGTCACTATCCACTGGGAATCCAAAGCTATATAGAGGTTCTTTTCTTTTCTTTTCCTTCCTTGCTTCTTTTTTTCTTTTCCCTGTTTTTCTGAGGTAGAGTCTCGCTCTAGCCCAGGCTGACCTGGAATTCACTATGTAGTCTCAGGCTGGCCTCAAACTCATGGTGATCCTCCTATCTCTACCTCCAGAGTGCTGGGATTAAAGGCGTGATCCACCATGCCTGGCGAACTTTTCTTTATAGAATTATGCTTGCTGCTCTGGTTTGAAGGTTATTTCCTGAAATTCATGTGATGAAAACTTAAGCCTCCAACTTACCAATGCAGGGAGGTGGCACCTTTTGGCAGGTTTGAGTTCTAATGCTACTATAAATGTAAGAACTTGATGGAGTTTGGACTTTTGTGTCCTTTTGCTTTGGACACAGTGCTCCTCCCCTCTGAAGGGCACAAGTTAAAGTGTCATCCTGGAAGAAGAGAACAGCACCGGGCTGGAGAGATGGCTCAGCGGTTAAGGCACTTGCCTCCAGTGCCTAAGTCCCCGGGTTCAATTCCCCCAGGACCCACATAAGCCAGACCCACAAGGTGGTGACCCTGGTGCTCTCTCTCTCTCTCTCTCTATCTATCTATCTCTCTGCTTAATAAAAAAAAAAGAGAGAGAACAGCACCTTGGCCTTGGCCTTCCCAGATGCAGACCACTGAGAAATCTTTTTTCTTTTTGGTTTTTCAAGGTAGGGTCTCCCTCTACCCCAGACTGATCTGGAACTCATGCTGTAGTCTCAGGCTGATCCCAGACTCAACAGTGATCCTCCTACCTCTGCCTCCCAAGTGTTGGGATTAAAGGCGTGCACTACTATGCCCAGCCAATTTCTTTTCTTAATAAATTACTCAGTCTGTGGGATTCTGTGACAGCAGCACAAATGTGAAAGAATCACAGCATTAAATTATTAGTAAATTAAGACACTCATTTTTGCAAATTCCACAGAATTAATGGACAAATTCAAAAGGCCTAACGAACTCCAAGTTGGATAAACACAAAAGATACAAATTCACTGCCATTAAAAATGACAAGACAGAGGGACAGGAACCAATCTCATATCCCGCAAAATTATCTTTCAAAAGAGGTGAAACAAAGACATCCTCTGATGGGTGTGGTGGCACACACACAGCACTGGGGAGGCAGAGGTAGGAGGATCGCCGTGAGTTCGAGGCCACCCTGGAACTACATAGTGAATTCCAGGTCAGCCTGGGCTATAGCAAGACCCTACCTCAAAAAAACCAACCAACAAACAAACAAAAAAAAAAAAAGGCATTCTCCAAGTTTTATGAAGCTGCTTTGCAAGAGGCAGGAAGGGAAATCCTTACAGATAAGCGAGCCGGTGCAGACAGAGATGTAGGTTCACAGAGAGAACCAGTTATTGGCAAAGAGAGTTCTAGAAGCTAACAGAGGCAATAAATATTCTCTCTTCTTAGCTGATGTGAAAAGCAATGATATCATCTCACATGTACATTATTATGCTGCCAGCCCCTAACATAAGAAATGAAACACACTGAACAGTGACAGGAGGAGGTGGGGGCAGGGCTGAACACACACCCTCACAAGAACTCGCACACATGGTCTCAGCAGCAAAGCAGCAGTGATCCAAGCGTCCCTCCACCAAAGAATGGAACAAAAAGGAATGAAGAGCCGGGGGTATGGTGGCACACGCCTGTAATCCAGCACTTGGGAGGCAGGCAGACTGACACTAGATTACAGTTCTGCTGAGCCTGGGAAGATGTCATCAAAAGTGAAGGATGCCAGACACATGGCCATGTGTGTTCCACTTCCATGGAAGGAGAAGCTGACGGAGCGAAATCAAGACTGCTAATGAGTAAGGGATTTATATTTATATATATATATATATATATATATATATATGTTTTGTTTTTTTTTCTGAGGTAGGGTCTCCCAGGCTGACCCTGGAATTCACTCAAACTCACAATCCCCCTACCTCTGCCTCCGGAGTGCTAGGATCAAAGGCGTGCACCATCAGACCCAGCTTCTTCATTCCTTTTTAAAAAATGTTTATCTATTTCCAAGCAGAGAGAGATTGAGAGAAGAGAGAGAGAGAATGGACTCACCAGGGTCTCTAGCTACTGCAAACGAGCTCCAGATGCATGTGCCACCTTGTGCATCTGGATTTACGTGGAGAATTGAACCCAGGTCAGGCCTTGCAGGCAAGCGCCTTTAACCACTGAGCCATCTCTCCAGCACTTCATTCCTTTTTATTTATCTTTTTTTTTTTTTGTTATTCGAGGTAGGGTCTCACTCTAGCCCAGGCTGACCTGGAATCTCAGGGTGGCCTTGAACTCACAGTGATCCTCCTACCTCTTCCTCCCAAATGCTGGGATTAAAGGCGAGCATCACCATGCCCAGCAGGGAATTTTTTTTTTGAGAGGAAGGAAATGCCCTAAACTGACTAGGTGATGGTTATGTAACTTTGAGATAGGGCCTCAGTTCCTCAGTCGTCTCTCTCTGGATTCTCCACCCTGGCTGACACTGCGTGTGGTAGTCAGCCCCACAAGGCTAAGATGAACATCCAACAAACCCAGTTGGATGGGAGGAAGGGGTTTATTTCAAGCTTACAGATCCAGAAGTCCCATCAATGGCAGAAGCAGCTGGCTCCCTTTCATAAATCCAAGCAGAGTAGAAACCACCACCAGCCAGCACACACCAAAACGCAGCAAGCACAACAGTCTGCCAGAGCCAGACTGCTCTACACACTACACACCCACCTTTGGGCTGGACCCCAGGATCCACCCCCAGTGACACCTCCTCTAGCCAGGTGGTTGGAGACCCCAGTTACAAGCTTTAATAAAACACCTGAGTCTATGGGGGACATTCTTTCAAACGATCACACTGTTTTTCCACAGTGTTTTAAATAGGAAGTACCTAAAGAATTAAGTATTAGCTGCTGGCAATTTTCTTTGAAGCGTTTGACACCTAGGCAGTAATATTCCTGCAATTCTTACAAAGAGCATTATTTCTCTAAAACCAGATAGCCTGACTCCCCTTTTTTCATTCTCAAGTTAAGCAGGATATTTTGAACTTATTTCAGACTATGGTTTCAAAATGTTAACCACTCCTAATTCTCACCAGGTTTCCTTTCAAATGCTGAGCTGATTAAGATCAGAGGTGTGCTCACTTCCTCTGTGGAAGAGGCCCCGTGGCTCCCTGTCTCAGACATGCCATGGTCACCACAGACAATCAGCAAACTGGGTGAGAGAGTCTCTCTCTCCTGTAAAGCAAAGGAGAACCTGTCAGCTGCGGTTGGCTGGAAGAGGTCACATGATCCTGCAAAGTAAACAGCTGTTTACTTCATGAACAGGACCTTCTCCTCAATACAGAAGATCTCTTCCAAGGGGCTTACAGCCAGATCAAGGTCAAATCAGGTCACAGGTAAAGAGAGAACAGTGCACAGTTCACAGAGGACAGCACACAGGCCACTGATCACAGGTTTGTCATTTCTAGGCTGTGTGGCTCTGAGCACATGCCTCAGTCTCCTCCTCTGGGCTGCAGAATGGTTTGAAGAGAAAACACACAGTATCCGGAGAGATCCTTAGGTGGGGAAGATCTCTAGGCGGGGCAGGCAGTGTGCGCTGGCTGCTCTGTCCAAAGCTCCAGCCAATGGCCTTTCCCTGTTCCTTGGGCAAGCTCTGCTTGACCCTCACGGCTTCTCCACCTGGCACTCCTCCCTCCCTTCAAGTCTCCGCTGACACCCATGGGTAAATCTGACAGGAAGACTGCTCAAACAGACCCTTTAAAATTAAAGTCCTGGGCTGAGAAGCAGGCTCGGCAGTTAACTTGCTTACTTGCAAAGCCTGCTGGCTGGGATTCAATTCCCCAATATCCATGTAAAACCAGATGCACGAAGTGGTGGGAACATGAGTCTGGAGTTCCTATGCAGCAGCAAGAGGCCCTGGCACACCCATTCTCTCCCTCTCTTTCTCTCTCAAATCAATAAATATTTAATATATATTTAAAATGAATAAAATTACTCTCCTTAGAACAGAGTTGCTGCTTCCTTTTTCTGATGACAACAGTCACTTTCTGGAATACTTATGTTCTCTATATTTCTCATGGCCAGAATGGAACTCCACAAACACCTCCAGCCTGGGAGCAGTGATCTAGAAGGTAGCCAGCTGTGGACACGTCCCACTTGGCAGGAGCGGGTTTGGCTGCAGTGAGCACGGAGCTACTTTGGATGGTTCTGTTTCTCCTGGGAAACCCTGGCAGCAGGAAACTCCCTCACCATGCAGGGTACCCGGTGACCCTCACCTTTGACAGCAGGGACGTGTGAATCTTCATCAGGATACTGTCCATTTCGCTGAGCTTGCGTCCAATCAGGGGACTGTGGGGCCCAGAGATGTGGCCGATGTGATCCAGCCCTAGGTAGTGGAGAATCAACATGTCCCAGTCTCCTCTTTTTAATACTTTATCCAAATGTCTCGTGACATTATTATCCACCTTCAAAGGGGGGGAAAAGGACATAGAAAGAGCTCACCCAATGTTCCCTGGATCTTCACTCCCTAAGCGAAAAGCAACAGCCCTTATGAAATCTAGGGGTTTATCTTAGGTAATAGAACTCATGGGGACTGAAAAGACATTAGCGACAAATGACCATTAGTGTTAGATTGGGTTCTTGTGCCTGTTGTTTTAATGGCGCTATCTTGTGAACACATTATACAAATAACTGAAATGAGCGAGAGCTGTCCTGAGCCGGCCCTCTGCGGGATCACTGATGAGCTGAACTAAAGCTGAACACATGAGCAGTTAAACAGGGCCCAAGTTGCCACCCATGGAGCGAAGGGCAGCTGAGCAAGACCAGCTGGGCAGTGCTACGAGCAGACTATCCTTGGAGGGAAAGAGAAAGCACGCAGGACCTCTTCCATTTCCGAAACGAACACAAGGTGGAGCCGCTAGCGGGTGGCACTGTGTGTCAGCTCTGTCCTTCAGCAGGCCACTAAAACATGTCCCACTAAGTGAAGAGCTTCTCCTTGACTCATACACGGGGTGGGAGGTCACGCTGCTCTGCCCTGGCAAAGCGTGGGAAGGGCATCAGCAAGAGCAGGACTACAGCCACTCACTCACCAGGCCCCACAAGCTGAGCCCAGGCCACCATCCAACACTAGGAATATGCGCCAGGACATCCCCTCCTCTGCCCCAGGCCCAACTGTTCATACCTGGGTCTAATCCTGCTCCTCCACTGGCTAGAGCCTGCACCCCAGCATGGGTGCGCTCCACCTAGCTCAGGACCCATCCGCGCAGTGGCCCAGCTCTGCCTGCAGGTCAAAGCAGCCCTGGGCTCCAAGGCAGGCATGGGGGGGTCCTAGAGTACTGCTGCCTCCCATTTTGCCCACTAGGAAGGCCCCCACTCATCATTGCTGCAGCCCTTCTGCTGTGGCACCCTTCCTGATCCTCTGTCCCTCCAAGGGTGACCGGCTCTTCTGCATTCTGGGCCCTGTAGCCCTTAGGTCACACCTATACCAGGGTTCATGCCTGATTACATGATTTTTATGATCTCATGATACTATTCAATAAACATCACTCACAAAATAGCACCATCTCTCACTAGAAAATGGTGGCACTCCCCAGAGTAGTCTATTTCTCTTTTTGTTTAAATTTATGTATTTATTTGAGAAAGATTATAGGCACACTGGGGCCTCCTGCCACTGCAAACAAACTCCAGATGCATTTGCCACTTTGTGCATCTGGTTTTACATTAAGTACTGGGAATTGAACCCGGACCAACAGGCTCTGCAAGCAAGTACCTCTAACTGCTGAGCCATCTCCCCACCCCAGTATGCTTCTCTTTGGAAAAACTTCTAAGCCGGGCGTGGTGGTGCATGCCTTGAATCCCAGCACTCGGGAGGCAGATGTAGGAGGATCACCATGAGTTCAAGGCCACCCTGAGACTACAGAGTGAATTCCAGGTCAGCCTGGGCTAGAGTGAGACCCTACCTCGAAAAGCCAAAAAAAGAAAAAGAAAAACTTCTAGGGGCTGGAGAGATGGCTCAACGGTTAAGACAGTTGCCTGCAAAAGCTTAATGATCCAGGTTTGATTCCCCAGTACCTACAAAAAGGCAGATGCACAAAGTTGCCCATGCATCTGAAGTTTATTCACAGTGGCTACAGGTCCTGGCATGCCCATTCTCTCTCTCTCTCTCTCTCTCTCTCTCTCTCTCTCTCTCTCTCTCTCTCTCTCTCTCTCCCTCTCTTTCTGTGTATAAATAAATAAAGAAAAGGAAAACTCCTGAAGGAGGGCACAGTGGCACATGCCTATAAACAACACTCCTGAAGAGGAGGCAGGATTTTAAGGCCGACCTGAAGAGACCTTGTCTCAAGAAAAGAAAAACTCACCTCTATATAATCTGACACAAAGAATGAAGTTGTCCCATCATACTCTACAAAATGCTTGGGGAATAGTTTAACCCATGTTTCGTCTCCATAAAAGATCATTCTTTTCCCAGCAGCTTTGGCCTGTCTTATCACGTTGTCTTCCAGCAGAGCGGGAGAATTGAGGTTCCTGATGACATCGACAAAGCCAGGGAGACTCCCTGTCATCAATGCCTGAAGGAAGAAACACTCAAGAGTTAGACCTCCAATCCAAAAGTCCAGCAGAGAAGACAGGAGTACCCCTGGAGGGGAAACGGGTGGGTGGAGAACTGGAGCAGGCCCTAGCCTGAGCCAAAGCTAGGACAACAGCTGTGTCACACTGTGTTTACAGGCTTTCCTGACCCCATAATCTCAAGTGAGCCCCCACCCTGGACTGAGCATCTGAGCCCGTTCTTTTCCATCAGGCACCCATCATACCACAGCTGGACGCTTACCTCTGTGCCCATCTGTACAGCGGCTATGTACCTCCCCAGAGAGTGAGAGCCCCGTGAAAACAAAGATAGCATTCCTTCAGATGTACACCCAACAATATCAGCACATAGCAGTTGCTCAGTGCGCAGCCCCTGAGCCAATCCACGATGCTTTTGTTATTCAACCATAATTCTTGGGTCAAGCACTATACACTTCAAAACCCCCTGGACACCTCCAGGCTTCTGTAGTAGAAGCAGCAATAATTGTGGAGACCAGATCATACTGGTTTGATCATTTTGTATAAAGCAAGTTTAGACAAGTAATTGAATTTAACTGAGTTTGTTTTCTTAGCTAGAAGGTTAAGAGATTAGACAGGGCAATCCTAAAGGGCCTTCAAGAGTTTTGATAACCCACTATGACTAAAGAACACAGCGGGCTACCAAGGAGAATAACTCTTGGACTAGGCTTGCTTGGATGAAGTCCTTTCTCCTCCCATGAGGCATGAGCTCTGGCTACTCAACAAGAGGCATGAATCACAGGTCTCAGTTTCACCCTGTCTATGGGGTCTCTTCAGCATCCCATCTCCCCAGCAAAACTGGCAGCACCAAACTAATTTCTACTTAGTGAAAACCAGGATTCCAACTAGACAAGAAAATCCCTCTAGACACTCAAAAGAGCCAAACCGTGGTTCCTAAAACCTGAAACCAATTTTACCTTGATTCGAGGCATAGTGACTGTGGGTGGCTTTGCTTCCGCCACAAAACTGTGAGATGATCCTTTTTCTATGAGGTAAGATGTGTAGGGCATATACTTCACACCTTTTGACCCAAACACAAAATCATCTCTCAAGGCATCTATCAGCACAATAACGGCTTTATTGAAAAGAGGTGGAGGCAGCTTGGTCCAGTTGGAACGGGCTCCTAAAAGTGTTTGAGAAAAAGGAAAAATTAAAACTTGAACTTTGGGCTGGAGAGATGGCTTAGCGGTTAAGGCGTTTGCCTGCAAAGCAGAAGGACTCAAGTTTGATTCCCCAGTACCCACATAAAGCCAGATGCACAAGGTGGAGCATGTGTATGGAGTTTGTTTTTTCTCTCCTCTCTCCTCTCCCCCTCTCTCTCCCTCT
>PVHP010015727.1:18786-37090 GCA_004024765.1 Zapus hudsonius | reverse complement strand
GGGAAAACGATGGCATGAGCAGAGGGCTGGACATCACCTCTGCCACAGCACTGCAAACAGCGGCAGGAAGGTGTGCCAAATACTGGCAAGGGGAAGCTGGCTTATAACCCCATAAGCCCGCCCCTGACAACACAGCTTCATCGAGGTTGTAAAACCCAAACTGCCATCAGCTGAGGATCGATCTATCAGAACACATTCAATTGTTTGTGGGGGACACCTGGATCAAACCATGACACTGTCACTTCATGTCTGGATGACAACATTCCAGAACAAGCCTCCCTATCTTCTGGCTCTTATGTTCTTTCTGGTACCTCTCCAATAATGCTCCCTGAACCCCAGAAAGTGCAATAAAGAAAACACTTGTTTTTAAAAGCAAGTTCATTGTCTTTTGTGAGTCAGATTCTTTCCATGCTATACCTTCAGAAATGATCATTTCCCAGTGCAAAAACCTCCTTGTAGGAACAATATCGACTTTCTCCGGGAATTCAAACAGTCTCTGAATATCCTCAGCTAATTCTTCCTAACTTTTACCATTATATCAGCTTCTTATGTGAGTGTTTGTGTTTTGAGACTCATGACTCTTGTTTTTTTTTCTACAAGATCCATGAACATTGCAAACTTTATAGAAGAATATTTTTTGAATACAAGATGATACTCAGTGAATGGAGGCTAACTGCTTTCATGTAATTGTCAGTTTGCCTAGAACTCAAGATGAAAAAGAAAAAGCAAAAAAACAAGACACTTTAAACAAACATCCCCTGAGAGGCAAAGTTAATCACGTTGTTCTGGTACCTGTGTCGGTGGTAATATGTTACTCCAGGCTTGTGCTTACCAAGTTGACAATTTATAAATTACTTTGCAATAAAAAGGAACTCTTATTCTGAATTCTGGTTGAATTCCTTTCCTCTTGCCAACTCTGTGCTTTATTTACATAAAATATAATGAGACAAGCCAGAGGTTACTTTTTTTTTTCTCATTTACAACTTTCCAGAGTAAAAGTTAGCATCTAGAAAGATGGGTCTTCTTCAGTCATTTCCCCAATTATATCATGTTTGTAACATATCAAATATAAATAAGGAAATTATTTCTTCCCAGACACAGATGTTTGGTGACACTTTTCCCAACTAAAAACCTCTTGTTGTTAACCCAGAATGTTCTGAATTCCACTACTTTCTATGTCCAGTTCCCCTCAGCAGGTGTGAGGACAGCCACAAGGAAGAGACCCAACTTCACATTGCTTTTAAGAGCAGAGCCCTCCACCCTGGGACCTCTCGCTGTTAGTTTCAGGCCCTGTGGATTTAGGAGCTCTTACTATTTTGTTTCTACTCTTTATCTTATAAAGAGTGAATGTACTTGAAGCCATGGCATTTGTCAAACAAAGTGATACATTTGTAGGAGGTTTATTAGGCTTTAAGATGACTCTAAGCTCTCATCTACCCACCTATGTCATCTCCACGGGAACCTTTTGAAGGAAATTGCAATTATCCCCATGGCAGTGAAGACTCTGATGTGAAGAAGCTAAGGAACATGGTAAAGGTTGCACAGAAACAGAGTGGACACGCAGAAAGCTGTTCCTACTAGCTGTGCACTAAACAGTCATTTCAATACTCAGAAAGAAACTTACTGTCACCTTGATACTCTCAAACATGATATGCACTTTTATAAGCAGTGTATACATATGCATTCATCTATTCTGTAATGTTAGGGTCCTTGTTTCAGCAGTCAGGTGTAAGGGTTTTAGTGATGATACAATCAGAAGTTCAGCATCTAGAGTCAACCTGGGCACAAAGCTGCCTCTCCTAGTTCTGCATGTACCAAGCAAATATTGTTATTTGGCCAAGGAGGGTGGATTGAATTAGAAGCAAATAACTAAAATGCTATTCTGCATGCTGATATCCTCTCCCACTAAAGCCTAGAGTGAGCTGTGCTCTGATGTTCTTTTAGAAGGTAAACATTGAATAGGCTTCTGCAATGGTTTCATCCAGGTGTCCCCCACAAACCAATGTGTTCTGAATGCTTGATCCCCAGCTGATGGCAGTTTGGGTATTGGAACCTTGTTGGAAGTTGTGTTGTTGGGGGCTGGTTTATGGGGTATATAGTCAGCTTCCCCTTGCCAGTGTCTGGCAAACTCTACTGTTGCTGTTGCCCACCTGATGTTGGCTGGGAAGCGATGTCCACCCTCTGCTCATGCCATCGTTTTCCCTGTCATCATGAAGCTTCCCCTTGAGTCTGTAAGCCAAAATAAACCCATTCCTTCCATCAAGCTGCTTTTGGGAAGGTTCTTTGTTGCAGCAAGGAGAAGGCTGTCTACAACATTTTCAAAATAGATCTTAAGCCAGGTCTAGTGGTGCACACCTGTAAGCCCAGCATGTGGGAGGTGGAGGAATGATAATTAGGAACTCAAGGTCATTCTTAAAACAGAGTTTAGGGCCAATGTGAGTTACATGAAACCCAATTCATGAAAATAAAATAAAATGGGTCTCAGTGAATTCACTCTATACATATATAAACTGGCAACTTCACAAGGGGCTGAATGCATTTATAAGTGGATAATGGTAATTCTCTTATAATGTATGTGACTATTGGATCATTACACTGTATTCCTTAAATACATACAATTTTTCTTGTCAATTATGCTCCAAGTAAGCTGGAAAAAAAGCAAATACTTTGCTTAACATTGAGAACAAATTTTAAAGAAATAGCTATTGAGAACAGATATGATTTCACTTCTCTGTTTTACCAGATTTAATTGATGCATAGGTTCTTTACTAAGGGTCTCCAGAAAAATCTGTGCTCCACGTATGAGGATATCTACTCTTTCAATGTTTTCAGACCTGTTCCCAGGCTGTTACATTCTCCTTTGTATTGTTTAATGAACATTACACTTTGCAAAGCCAGGTCTGGTGGCTCATGCCTTTAATCCCAGCATTCAGGAGGCAGAAGTAGGAGGATCACTGTAAGTTCAAGGCCAACCTCGGACTACAGAGAGAATTCCAGGTTAGAGTGAGACCCTTCCTTGAAAAACAATATAATAAAAACTACTATGAATACTCCTTCCTTAAAGACTGCCTTTATGCCTTATGCTTCTCTAGCTGTTCAGGGCTACAAGGATGAAAAGAAATAAAACAAAATCAAACACAATTGGAGCTTATAGCCTAAAATGGGAAGGAGGTGATAGACATACACAAATAAATAAGGTGTATCCTAGACCATGTCATGATCAGTGATGAGAAGACGCAAGAAAATGAGGAGGGAAAGACAGGTACAATTTTATTATGCTCATAATTGAGAAGATGGCAGAGTAAGGACCCGAGGGAAGTGAAGATGGGAGAAACAGAAGTACTAGAGAAAGAGAGCTTTGGGAAGATGGAAATGAACCTGTGGGAACATGTTGGTGAGTCCTGAGACTCACAGGAAGGTGATGTGAGAGCCTTAGAGAGATGCAGAGTGAGTGTGAGCCCAATGGAAACTTGTAGGAGGGGTTAGAGCACAGAACTGCCATGGTTTCCGTGCTAAGACATCACCCCGATGATGACTCCAGAGAGAATCACTAAGGGGCAGTTGAGACAATGACACCAATATCAAGAAGTGGAAGTCGTGTGGATGAGACAGCATTGATGTTTTGAACTATTTTGAACCTTGCATAGGCAGTATTTGCTGGTGGACAGTTAACATTACATGGCCAGAATGATGGGCATGTCGGCTTTAACAGTTCAAAAGAAAGGGAGCGTAATAGAAAAACATGTTTAGAAAGAAACTAACTTTGGCCAAGACAAACAATTCTGATAAGCAAATGAACCAAATAGATTTAGTTTCAAGCACATAAAACAGACTTGGATGTCAAAATGGTTTTATGTAAGATATTATAAACATATTCATTGATGAAGATGAAAACTGTTTTATGCTCACAATAGAGATGGTTTAAATGCTAATTAGAAAACTATTTCATTTTGAAGTTTATTTACCAGAATATACCCTTCTGCCATAAATGACCATTCAGATATTCTTTCTGTCTTTTTTTTTTTTTTTTTTGCAATTAATGTGTGATACCCACTGTTGTGGTCAACATTATAGTTGCTGCGCAGAAAGAACCCAAACAAAAGTGGCTTGTGGAGGAATGGATTTATTTGGCTTACAGACCCAAGGGGAGACTCCATCCTGGCAGGGAAAACGATGGCATGAGCAGAGGGGTGGACATCACCTCCGCCACAGCACTGGAAACAGTGTCAGGAAGGTGTGCCAAACAATGACAAGGGGAAGCTGGTTTATAACCCCCATAATCCCACCCCCAACAACACAGCTCTAGTGAGGTTCTAATTCCCAAACTGCCATCAGCTGAGGATCAATTACCCAGAACACATTCATTTGTTTGTTGGGGACACCTGGATCAAACCATGACACCCACAATTAAAAAAAATGTCTTACTGTCAACAAAATAAATCCTTTTCTGGACTTCAGTGGTGCATGCATGATTTTAAACAGATTGGGAATAAGCAGTCCTTATCTAATTCTTGAAGTAAACCAATCCTGTTGACTTTGAAAATTTAACTTTTAAAGCTTGTGTACAACATACACGAGTTTATGTGCAAGAAATAAATTCCTATGTGTTTTCTGAGGCCACTTTGTGAGTAACAGTATAGAACAGACAATGCAGTTCCCATAATTGGAGTTCAAATAGACTTGCCCGTGGTCCCACACTGAAGTGTTACTGAGACAAGATATGAAGGCCAAGTTCAATGTTAGAGGTGCTAATTTCATCCCACCACAATACATAACTAATATAAGTTATGTAATTTCTAACTCTTTTTAGTGTCATCTCAGAAAATGATTTCCCTCTCATTTTAGCTAAGTTATTTAAAATCCAAGCAGTGAGCTCCGTGTGTTGATTTTGCTTAGTCCAGGGGCCGTGTTCCACCAGTACATTTTTTTCACGCAGGATTTGAAGTTTATGAGATTTGGAGCAGTTAAATGTTTGTCCTGAAAATGCCTTTTCCTTCACCTGCTGTCAAAATCTCATATTCCAACTCAAGTTTAAAAATCTGCATGGTTCGCTTGACAATCTACCAACCAACAATCAATACCACCTAGAAAGGGACAGGGATTGGGATTCTGTATTCATAACCAAGTCAGATCATTAAATATCATCTATATCTCATGTGTACAGATGAACCTGGTTTTTTCCCCTGATTGCTTTACCATGTAGTTCTCCCATCCGTGTGAGATAGGTGTGGGGAACCCAGGTGAAAAAGCATTGTAAAAGCATTATTAAACCTGTTAAAAATTACTGCAAGTGTTGATGATAAGTTATTTATAAAATTATTTATTTATTTTTCATTTTTCTAGATAAGGTCTCCCTCTAGCCCAGGCTGACCTGGAACTCACTATGTAATCTCAGTATGGCCTTGAATTCATGGATATCCTCCTACCTCTGCCTCCCAAGTGCTGGGATTAAAGGTGTGAGCCACCACAGGTGGCTTTATTTATTTACTTATTTATTTCTTTGAAATGCTGGGAGGAATAGACTTGCCAGGGCCTCTTGTCACTGGAAATGAACTCCAGACACATGGACCACTTTGTGCATCCGGCTTTAAGTGGGTACTTGGAATTGAATCCAGGCCATCATGCTTTGCAAGGAGGCTCCTTTAACTACTGAACTATCTCCCCAGCCCTATGATGTTATTTATGTAATATTGTAAAGACTTCCGATGTTCATTTTTCTGTAGTGGGTCATGTGGCAATTGACTTCCTAATTAATAGCAACTGGGCTCCCCTTTGCTGTCTTGACCAGGACTGTCAGTCTACAACCAGATAGACTATTCTTATGCCAACAACAGCCATCCTGCACAGATCATGAACGTCTTGAGACAACCATGTAGAGAATACAGTAGATTGTCCCTCCTGCTCAAGGTGTGGCTTATTCTTTTGTATATTTTACACCAGGCATTTTGCTATCAAAGTCTCATGGAAATCTACAGAAGCCTACAATCATTCTCATCTTGGCCAGAGAGTGAGCACTTCCCATAAGGGAGGGACTAGTCTGAACTGGTGCTAAAAGGCAAGGCTGTGATTGGTCCAAGAATAGATGCCTGTGATTGGTCCAAACCCCTCTTCTGGAGCTATTTTATAAGCATCCTGTTCTGGTTCATTCAGCAAGTCAGCTGGGAGATAGGCCTGTACTGCTTCCCCCAGAGTTGTTCCATTAGCTCCCATTTAAAACAATACTGAGGTGGGCTTTTCTTGTCTACTTTTCAGCCATGTCTGCTGAGCTGCTAACACAATACATGAAGCAGCAGCGAGCAGTAGCCTCAAAGATAATGGGAGGATCCAAGAAGCAGCCAAAGCTGCCTTTAATCCCAGCCCTCTTGGAAAACCGGAGTGGGTGGATTGCAGTGAGTTTGAGGCCACCCTGAGGCTACGTAGTGAATTCCAGGTCAGCCTGGACTAAAGCAAGATGCTACCTTGTAAAACAAAACAAAACAAAAGGAAAAAACAAAACAAACAAGAAAAACCATGAAGTAGCAGAGACTATGGACTTGTCTGTGGGTACCAACGGACATGGACCCAAACTCACCTGGGATACACATTGCCCCTGGATCCTGCCTACCTTTGCTCAGTTGCTGAGTGCCCCCCACTCAGGTACTGAGCAGTGGTGGGTGCCTCTCTCACAATCTGGCTCGCGAACACAGTCCCAAGCAGAGGCAGACATCCAGAATCATCTAGAAGCAGCATTGATTCATAGAAGCGATCAGATTGTCCAGTTCAGGAGCAGCCAGGGCAAGAAGATTAGGGAAGAGGGCTACAGAGACAGAGAGCACATTGCTAACTCAAGGGGGATCAAGGTCTCTAAGGAACCAGAAGAATATCTGGTTTCCAGAACAGTTCCTGAAAACTGCCATCTCTTTAGGGCTAAGGGTCTCAAGACCCTAGGGTGAGAACTGTAACATTGGCTTCTTCCAGATGACTAGGACACGAGTGGGTACCACTTGCTGCTGATTCTGCCCACTCAGTGTGGCTGCTTGCTGTTACCAAATACTGAGGAAAATATGTAAGTTTCAAAATGTTTCCAACTTTTTTTGGCTTTCTCCTTACATAACCACACTTTCTATCTAGGCACAGTGAAAACAGGGCACATGGGTGTGGTGGCACATGTCCCATGAAATTTCCTTTTTCTGGAGTAATTCCTGTGGAAAAGTAAACATCTATGGGAAGGAAACACACCACCAAGAATGCCATCTGCTAGCCGTTTCCATGCTCAGACAAGCTCATGGGGTCTGATTCTCAATACACTGAGGACAGAAAAGTCATCCCTATGTGTGGTGGTTTGAGTCAGGTGTCCACCATAAACTTGGTTTTGAATACTTGGTCCTTAGCTGGTGGTGATTTGGGAGGTGGAGCCTTGCTGGAGAAGGTGTGTTATCGCCTGCTCCTCCTTTGGAGAACAGGGCTCCCTCTCCTGCTGCTGTTTTCCACCTGCTGTGGCAGAGATGATGTCCAACCTCTGCTCATGCCATGCTTTCCCCTGCCATCTTGGAGCTTTCTCATCAAGACTGTAAACCAGAATACAACCTTTCCTTTCATCAGTGCTTTGGGTCATTTGGTTTGTCCTAGAAACATGAAAGTAACTACAACTCATCAATACATTTACATTTGATTATTCAAAGAACATTTCATTACACGAATCAACTTGTGTGTCTAATGTTATCCATGGTTGTTGGTCCATGTGCTATTCTTGAAAGATAAATGAATTGCTTGGCACAGGAAGATAACACTACATTCGCGAGGGACATCCTAGCAATATGCATTAGATTAGTTGGAATGTTAATGTATAATTTTACTGAGAATAGATAATGAAGACCCTGTGGACCATTCAGGCAAAGCTCTGTCCTTGGGAAATGAATATAGAAGTTTCTTCTTTGCCTTTCTTCCCCGAAATTTGTCACCGAGTTATTTTTAGCTCATCAAGAATGAGTAACTGTGCTGTAAGCGAGTAGCTCACACTCTATACTGTGGAAAATGCTATTTATTATTGATACCTCTATGCATATTCTATGGCATATAAAACACCCTACATTCTCTACTTGTGCCTTTGGCACAATGGGGAAGAAAACTTTTTAAAAAGAAAACATTGCCTCATCTATAATAAATTAATAACAACTCAATATGTGGTTTTTAAAAGTAACTAAATGCATTCTGGCTACTTTCAGAGGGATTTTAGGCTATATGCAAATACACGACTCTAAAAACTTCAATTTGAGGATTAACATTTTGATGATTTCTCTGCCTCAGGTTATTAATGCTTGCCCTACCTAGAGTGTTTAGGTTCTTTCTGAATTTCTGTATATGAACAGAGAGGAAATAATTAGCTCTGGTTTATAAAGTGCTTTATGACTGATAATGTTTTGGGACATCACTTACATGCATTTTTCTCTTATCTGCAGACATATGTATATGCAGGACGAGAGCTTATAAACCCAAGGTTCCAGATTGAGTCTTGGACCAGGTATGGGACATGTCACATAACGTGTTGTCATGCACCAATGTGAAGACCTATGCCTGTCTCAGCCCCCTTGAAGTTTCTTTAAGGCTTGAAATTTCTGTCTTTCTGCACACCCAATTTAGACAGATATTTCATTCAGCCCATCTGCTTCTTCAGCTTGTCTCCTGAAATCTTTCTGTTGGACTATATCTGTATCTCTTGGCTACAATTATTTTCTGGAAATCCATCCCACTTTCGGTCCTTAATATGCATGTTGAGCTAAAGAGCCAGCTATAAAACAAGTAAAAATAATTGTGTTTCTGACAGGGGATTTGGGTAGTTCTGGGTCTGTGTCAGCAGGACAAGATGTGGGTGTTAAGGTTTGGATTTCTGACACTTGTATAGTTTCTGTTAGCTGGGCATGAATTTGCAAGTCATACTTACCAGTCTGGTTCTCAATTTTCCAAGAAAATGTTGATAATCAGACCTCATTTTCTGATAAAGCTATTATAAAGAGCAAATGGTCTGTGAAAGTATATTTTTTGCTTTGTAAAGCTCTATGTAAGAATATATCAACTAATATAATTATCATTAAGAGACCTCTTCAGAGCAATACAGAGAAACTGTTTATTGCTAATGAAAAAAAATAGCCCTTGAAGCTACAATGACATTACCCTCTCTCCACAACAGGTGACCACACACAAAAGCAAAAATGAGAAATTCATTTTACCTTTGTTATCTTTAAAATGATTTAAGTTTGTATGTGTTTCATGTCTTCATATGTGGATATGGTATATAAATATACCAAGCAAAAGATATGCCCAAGCTTTGGGATATTGTCTCCCATCATAGATTATCCAATATTCAAACCAGGTAAGTACCAGCTATTCCATCATCAATAAGGTAGGGCTGCTGGCCACCCTGAGGGTGCACAACCTTTATTAAGATACCTGGAAACCTAAGCATCTAAGTATTCAGCCACAAGGGATATTTTCCACCCACCTAGAGGGATGTCAGTCCGCACATCCAATGATTGCAGCTTTCCCAAAATATAATGTCCTCTCAAATCTCCTGACTTTTCACAATCACTGTCCACATCTTTCTCTGCTAAGAAGCCTACTGTCTTCACCTGGAAGTGCTGTGCCCCTCTGAAACAGGTTCTGGGTTTAACTGTGCAGGGGTCACTGAGTAAGAGGATTGAATAGAATATGTCTACATTTCTATGAAGGAGGATGGAAACTATATGGGGAACGTAGAAACAAATTAATACATTAACAACTGTATCAGTGATTGATGACTGCTATGGAAAATATTACAATACCAAGTAAGACCTCTTAACCCCCAGCTGTGTTTGAAGAAAGGTCCTGACCAAGGAGCATACTTGATGATGACTCCCCTGGTTGTTTTACCTGATGTGATGGTTAGGTTTTGTTGTCAAATTGAACTTTTAAATCATCTTTGGTGGGTCTTTGATATTTATCACAGGAAGGTAGCCCTCTCAGCAAGGGGCAGGATATAAGAAAGCTCAAGGAAGCTGGAAATTAACATCCCTTCCTGGGAGGGCAGTGCAGGAAGGAAATTCCAGAGACTCAGGAAGCCAACAAGTCTGGGAAAGGGTTGCCAAGACCTCGCCTAAGGCTATATAAAGGGGAAAGAAATAGCTCTCTCTCTCTTTCTTTCTCTCTCTTTCTTTTTCTCTTTCTCTCTCTCTTTCTCTCTCTTTCTCTTTCTCCCTCTTTCTCTCCCTGCCTGGCTACTGGTGCTTTTTGTGTATCTCTTCCTAGGCATTGAAAAGGAGCTTCCTCAGCCTTCCAGCCTGGACTGAAGGCCAGTGGCTCCCTAGGAAGCCTTTAGGCCTTCAGTGCTGGATGGGGACTGCTGAGGCCTCCAGCCACTTAGACTGAGCAGTTTACCAGTTCCTTGACTCTTGGGTTTATAGACTGCTATTGTGGGACTGCCATGAGCTATCTAATAAACCCACTTTTTGTTGACTACAATTCATTCTGTTGGTTTTGTTCCTCTAGAGAACCCTGACTGATACATCTGATTATGTCCCTACTGTAGAGTGGAAGGGAGCATCACATTCAATTAATTCAGGAATATGGATTAAACAGCTCAGTGCAATAGAAGAGGAAGAGAAAGAAAAGAGGAGGGGAAAGTGTGGGAGAACAAGGAAGAAGGTGGGGGAGAGAGAGAGGACCAAAGGAGAGGCAGGAGGGGAGCAGAATGCAGCAGGTCAATGAGGATACACATCCTTGTGTATCCTGGCACTATTCACAGGAGTGAAGTCATGGGCCCAACCTAGTTTCCATCATCAGGGGAATGGAAAACGACAATGTGGTTAATAGGCATAATGGAAAATTTTCAGCTATAGAGATGAATGAAGTTCTGCTATTTTCAGGAAAATGGAAGCAACTGGAGATAATGATATTCAGAGAATTAAGTCACTCTCAGAAAGAAAAATATCACATTTTTTTATTTGTAGGTCTTAAATTTTTCTTAAAGTCACACACACGTGTGTATATGTATACACACTTATATACATATATATATATATATGTATATACATATATATATATGTATATGTGTGTATACATATACACACAAGAGAGAGAAGTAGAAATAAAACAGTCATTTGGAACTAAGGGGACTTCTGGAAAGAGGGAGGAGAGACAAATGGGAGATTTCAGAGGTATTGAGGGTATATGGTCAAAGTATATTCTATCCTTATATGCAAATGTCTTTATGAAACCCAGTACAAGTACAATAAATATATGCCATAAAAAAGAAAAGGGAAAAGAAAAGACAGAGGGCAGGTTAGAAGAAACATGTTGTACTTGGTATTCAAGTAGAATGATTCAGGTGTGGCTTCCTATGGAACAAGGCTGTTTTAAGATTCCAATCTTTTGGTGAAATAATGGATAGATGCAGTCAAAATGTAAGGAAAAAGGAATATAGATCAACCATCAGAGAAAATCTATGCATAATTGTTATAATTTCTTTAATTTGATTATGTTTAAGCAAGCATTACTCATAACCTATTTTAACACATGACTTCATCAATTACATAAGCATAAAGGTAATATGTCCATACAAATATATTGATACCTTGACCATTTTTGATAGATCTATAACTTTCTAATAGTTACACATTATTTTCCATAAACATAGATTGTTCAGTTATTTTTACTAGATATTTGCTTCTATTAGTGCAAATCATACTGACATTATACTGAATTTAACATCAATGTACATATACTTTATCTCCATTTTTATTGTTGCATAACAAAAATGGATTCTGGGAAATTAGGTGATTTAATCAAAATAGCAAATGAATTTATGAATCTGCATATATGGTGAGATTTTTCTCCCACTGGTCAATGCTTTCAAACTAACTTTGGTAGTCACATCATTGGAAATACACATTATTCTCTAAATGCAACCTCTACAATGAACCTGAAGGCCCCTGAACTAGCCATGTTCTATGTGTTCCTCTATTCGTTTATACTAGTCAACCTTGTCCATAAAAAACAGAAAGCAGAGCCAATAGGATAAACAGATAGTAAATACACACACACATACACACACACACACACACACATATATATATATAGAGAGAGAGAGAGAAATACATGGATAGACACGTGATAAACACTCAAGAGATTATAGATAGATGGATAAGTATATGAAAGATAATAGAGTGATAGATAATAGGCAAATAGACAATTTCTAGATGCATGAAGACATAGAGATATATTTCATATTGCTAAATGATAATGATGGTGATCGATGATAGATGGATAGATAGATGATAGATAATGGATAAGTTCATGAAAGATCATACAAATAGATAATAATCGATAGATGATGGTGGATGATGACACATAATAGGTAGAGAGGTTCAGATGGCAGATGACAGTATATACTTACAAGAGGAGATGTTTTTACAAGTTTTGGCTCTCCTCATTGGGGAGACTCGGAAGTCCAGGATCTGTCCAGCTAAAGAAGCAGGAAGCAAGGGCAGTGCTGGGGGGGGCCTGCTATATGTGTGAATTCTGAAGAACCAAGCACCATGATATTCAAGAACATCTCACTTATGGAAAAAGCAGATCAAATTTTCCTGTTCTGCATCCTTTCCTGCCCATCCTTCAAGCACAACCAGATTGGGTGAGGCTTGCCCACAGTCATGAGGGAGATTGTCATAGTCTATTCATTCAAAGTCATCTGTCCCAGAGATCTGCTCATGGACACATCAGAATTCATGTTCTCCTTGATATCTGGGCTTCTTAACCCAGTCAAAGGGATACATAAAACGGTGACCTTCCTCTTGTTTCCTGATATTCTGAATAAACTTACGCTAAGATATTTCAAAGACAATGTCTTCTGACTTGGAATAAAACCGGTATTCATTCTATTGCTGTTACCTGTGGTCCCATGGTTAGACACATAATCGATTCTCAATCTTAAAATTAGGAATGGTGGGCTGGAGAGATGGCTCATTGGTTAAGGCACTTGCCTCCAGTGCCTAAGGCCACAGGTTCAATTCCCCAGTACCCACATATGCCAGCCCCACAAGGTGGTGGCCCTGGTCCTGGTGCTCTCTCTCTCTCTCTCTCTCTCTCTCTCTCTCTCTCTCTCTCTCTCTCTCTCTCTCTCTCTGTATTTCTCTGCTTGCAAATGAATAAATAAAATATTTTTTTTAAAAATTAGGAATGGTATGCCAGGTAGCTTTTGAACACATAACCCCATGTGCACTAAATTGATCTTTCAAAGAAGGATCTTAAAGCTTTGGTGACAAGTATGCAGATTCCTTTCACCTGCATGCCTAAAATCTGACATTGTGGTTTTATCTTCACAGCTGCTAAAATTCATCAGGTTAATTCAGATGTAACAAAATCTTATTAACATTGTGTATGTGATCTTATCTTCCTGGAGCCTTCAGAAAGCCACTGGAATCTCTCTGGAGTTCCTACCCTGCCAGGGAGAAACAGGTGCTCCTGGGCTGCTCCTAGCAGGTGGGACTGGGCTTAAATAAAACACAAAAGTCTGTGAAACCAAAAGGAAGGGCCAAGTGGTCAACGGGCCCTTAGTTATCTAAATCTGAAGCCTTTTTACTTGTGAGACTTGCTTCCTGAAATATTATGTTTCCTTAAACAAGAGAAGAGATTATGCAGGCAAGCTGAGGGGATTCTCAGGATAGCTTTGCATTTGTTCTGAATAAGAACTTCATTTTAGTTCTGCCTCAAGGGTTGCCTGGAACTGTGACCACCAGTCAGGCATTGAACCTGAGTGATTTCATGTCAGGTGAGCAGTAGAAAGAACCGCCATCTTGGATCCCTTTCTTTATTCATTTTAGTATTTTTAAATTTACTTTTAGGAACATATATAAAGAATTAGGTTTTATTTTGTTGTATTTCAAATGCTTTCTTTCGTTTCTCTTCCACCTTTTATTCCCCCTGCTCCTTCCTTCTCACACTCCCCCACCATAGCCTCTTTTCCATTTTCATAATACATTTTTTGATTTGTTTCTCCACAGCTTTTCATCATTGTTCCTCGCTCCTAATTTATTAATCTTTTTTTTTTCACTTTTAGTTTCTTGATATAAGTTCTTACTCTAGGCCAGGCTGACCTGGAATTCACTAGGTAGTCTTAGGGTGGTCTTGAACTCATGGCTATCTTCCTACTTCTGTCTCCTGAGTGCTGGGCTCAAAGGCTTGTACCAACACACCTGGCTGATTTATCTTTTTTTAAAGAAATCATTTTAAAAAATTTAAAAGTAAAAAGAAATATTTATTTGCAATGAGAGAGAGAGAGAGAAAGAGAGAGAGAGAGAGAGAGAGAGAGAGAGAGAGAGAGAGAGAGAGAATATATATGAGTGATTAGGGGCATTTTGCCACTGCAAACCTATTCCAGATATACAGACAACTGTGCATGTGGGCACTGGGGAATCAAATTCAGACCAGCAGGCTTTGCAAGCACACACCTTTAAGTGCTGAGGCTCTACCTTTCCCTGGTGCTCTATCTTAATTTATGCTCTATAGTCATCATGTTCATATCCCTTTATTTTTTATACAAACATTAACAATTAGGATCCACATATGAAAGAGAACATGCTTTTTTTTTTCCTTACAGGGCCTGGTTTACCTCACTTAGTATTTTTTTTTCCAATTTCACCAATTTTTCTGCACATTTCCTAATTGCAATTGCCTTTCCAACGGAGCAAAATTACACTGGGTACATGTACCACATTTTTATTAACTGGCCCATTCCTTGATCTACATGAGGGTTGATTCCATTTCCTAGGTATTGTGAAGAGACCGGCAAGGACCATCAATGTACAAATGTCTCTGTAATGGGATATAGAGTCCCTTGGGTGGTGCCATTTCATGGGTGGGGGTCAGGGAATGCATACAAAGAATAGTGAGCTGTCCAGAAGTGGTCTAGGTATGATCTACAGTAGTTCAATTTTTAGCTTTATGAAAAACCTCCACACTGATTTCTAAGGTGGCTACAAAAGTTGGCACTCCTATCAACAGGGAATAAAGGCTTCCCTTTTCCACAGCTTTCTCAGTATTTGTTATTGTTTGCTTTCTTGAGGACAGCCATTCTAACTGGGGTGAGATGCTTACTTCTTTTGTGAATACAATATGATAATAAACTGTGAAGTACCACAAGATAGAAGGGAATAAACAAAGCCGGGCATGGTGGCACTCACCTTTAGTCCAAGCATTTGGGAGGCAGAGGTAGGAAGATCGCCTTGAGTTCAAGGCCACCCTGAGACTGCAGAGTGCATTCCAGGTCAGCCTGGGCTAGAGCGAGACCCTGCCTCAAAAACCAAAATTTAAAAAAAAAGTGTATGTGGGGGGACTAATGTATAAAGATCCTTTGGAGTAAGGCAGGGGGCTGTCTTCTGCCCTTGTGATGGTTAATCTAAGCTGTCAAATTGACAAAATTTAGAATCACCATGGAAACAAAACTTTGAGCATTTCAGTGAGTGATTTTCTTAATTAGGTTCATTTAACTGAGAAGATCCTGGTAGAACATAGGTGGTGCCATTTCATGGGTGGGGGTCCTGGAATGCATACAGAGAATAGTGAGTTGAGTACCGGCATTCATCGTTCTTCTTGCTCTACTTCTTGGTGGGGAATGCAGTGGATCAGAGAGCCTCCCTGCCCTCCTGCCATGCAGCCTTCTTCCCATGATGCAACAGAAACCCTCCCTTCCTTACACTGCTTTCAAAAATTAAATCAGGGCTGGAGTTGGCTTAGAGTTTAAGACACTTGCCTCTAGTGCCTAAGGCCCCGGGTTCAATTCCCCAGTACCCACATAAACCAGACCCACAAGGTGGTGGCCCTGGCTCACTCTCTCTCTCTTTTTCTCTCTCTCTTTTAATCTCTCTCTTCTTGAAAATGAATAAATAAAAAATATTTAAATCAGCTATTTGGTGGTTACAGCAATGAATATACAAACTAATATAGCCCCCCTAGCCCTATATGAGAGGTGGGCATGGTGGTGTACCTTTTTAATCTCAGTTCTCAAGAGGCTAATGAGGCAGGATGAACATGAGTTTGAGACCAGTTTAGTGAGACCAATAAAAAATAATAATCAAAATAATAATCAAAATAAAAAAACAATATATATGATCCTTGAGGCAATGATAACAATCTTTTCTTCTAGGCTTGAGCTGGGATACCGACCTTTGCCCACAAGACTCAGGATAGGAACTTGCTCTCCCAGCCTCATACCATCTGTCCTCATCCAGACAGAAGCAAGGGCTCCACCATATTGTCCAGTGTTACAGTCAGTTCCATAATGCTGGGATGAACATCCAACCAAACAGTTATCTTCCAGGGATCCATTTATGATTAAAATGTCATATTTTAGCATAAAACATTGAACATCTCTCTACATATTAACCTATTTTATGCATGCTTTCATCACTCATGTACATCATAGAGTATTTCCTTTTGTGATCTTAATTAAATAAAATAAATGATAGAATTTGAAAATAAACATTTCATGGGCATTTAATATACTAGCAATATTGCACCAAAGTCTAGTTCTATCATGCTTTCCTCACCCAAAAAGAAGCTCTACTAATAAAGCAGGAACTTTTCATATGCCACAGTGTTTGTCCATTGATTCGCTTTTGGGCTGTTCCCACCTTTTGACGATTGTGAATAATAGTTCCACAAGCACATGTAAACATGCATTTTAATTTGCGTGTTTGTTTTCATTTTTGTGGGTATAAGTCTAGGAGTGGAATTGTTGGTCCACATAGTAATTCTATGCTTAACTTTTTAAGTATCACAGTGATTTGCATTAAGAGTGGCCCCATTTTAAGTTTCTACTAACAATTAAAAAAATAATTTCTCCATACCTATAGAAACTTTTATTTGACCTTTCAAAAACATCACTAGGTCAATGGATGAGAAAAAAAAAGGATTTTATTGTAATTTTGAATTGAATTTCCCTAATAAGAAATTACATTGGGGGCTGGAGAGATGGTTCAGCGGTTAAGGCACTTGCCTGTAGTGCCTAAGGCCCCAAGTTCAATTCCCCAGGACCCACATAAGCCAGACCCAGAAGGTGGGGCCCTTAGTGCATTCTCTCTCTCTCTCTCTCTCTCTCTCTCTCTCTCTCTCTGCTTGAAAATGAATAAATAAAGGAAGATTAAAAAAAAAGAAATTACATTAGGGGCTGGGGAGATGGCGCAGTGGTTAAGTGCACTTGCTTGCACAGCCTGGCCCAGGTTTGATTCCTGATTACCTAGGTACAGTAAGATGCGTCTGGAGTTTGCAGTGGCAAGAGGCCCTGGTATGCCCATTCCTTCTCTCTGTCATTTTCTCTTTCTCCCTCTATGCTTGAAAATAAATAACAAATAAAATATTAATAATGCATTATAGTAACTAATTAGTTTAGAAGCAGAAAAGGAGCATTGGGCTTTTATGTCAGAATTGCTTTCTGGGATCTGTTCCTTACATTTCCTGATCTGTGTCCTTAGGTCTCAGTTCTTTATGCTGTGGCATTTTATAAGGACAAAATAAGATAATAATTAGGAAGATGCATATGGTAAATACTCACCAAGTGTCAACACCATCTTATTATTTTATTGTCCTCATTGTAGGAAGAAAGATTTGGTTATAATGTTATTACCAAAGCTCTGTTGAGGTCAAAGGTATTTATGCTAAGCTCTCAGTCTGCTCTATAAGATTCAGCTATTGAAATTTTTCAAAATGAAATTTTAGCTGTTTGCAGGCTATAAGAAATCTTTTGAAAGAAAATCTACAAAAGCAACACATATATGATTTAGCCCTCATCGTATCCAAAAACCTTCTCTTCCATACCAACATTATCCTCAGTTTTTGACTAAAAACTGGACATTTTCTGTGCTATAAGCCAGAATTAGGGAAGGAAATAGTCTTAGATGTCACATTAACAAACTGAAGACTACCATTCAATCAACACAGAATAAGCCAGTGAGACAGAAACCAATGATTTTTGACACAAAGACCCCTAAGTTCTCAACATTAAAGCAGCCTTAATAGTCACCCACCATGACTCAGGGAACTGAGCAGAAGAGGGGCAGAAAGATTGTGAGAGCCGTGGTGGGGGAGACTATCCAGAGGCATGGCACCCCTCAGTAACAACACACTTGGGCCAGGAGAACCAGGCTGAGTACTAGGCTATCCATGGTCCCCTGTCCCAAGGACTGATCCAGACAGCCCACGGAGGAGGATATCCAGCCAATTGGGGGTGGGGAAGAGGGGCATTGGGGAACTGGGGATAACAACTCATTGTTTGCCCATTAAATAATGTAACTCATTC